>MCFG01000008.1:285000-401977 GCA_002104895.1 Anaeromyces robustus | reverse complement strand
ATATTATATTTATTTAAATAAAAAAATTTAGTATTAACTATAATAAATATAATAACTAATAAATAAAAAAAATTTATTATATATAACTAATATATAAATTTTATACTTACGTAATATAAATGTAATATATTTATAATGAATATTTTATAGTTGGTATTATATTTTATTATAATTTATAATATATTAATAATTATATATATATATTTTTTAAAAATGCATATAAATTAAAAAATCCTTTTTTTTCTTTATTTAAAATATTTTAAAAATATATTTTTTTTATTGATATTGATGTTACTTAATTTTTAATTACTATTAAAGCAAATCTTTTTTTTAGAAGTCAAAAAATATAGAAAAGATAATGTTTATGTAATATGATTATTGCACTCTTTAAAATTTTGTATTTTCATCTTTAATAAACTGCCTCACCTCATCATATTACATTAATATATGGATTAAATCAATAAATACAAATTCAAATTGTCATCAGTAATATTTTATTTATATATATTTTGAAATATACAGATTATAAATATAATAATCCTTTTTTTTATGTTTATCAAATAGTGTAATATACAGTAAAATTCATAGAAATATTATATATATATAATTTAATATAATTTAGTAAGTAATCAATTTTATTATTAATATTTTTATAATCATTTTATACATTAAATATTTAATTAATAATTTTAACAATATAGTAATTATTAAGGAATAATAAATTTATTTTTATATAATTCAATGAAAGAAATTGAAATTAATTTAATATAGAAAAGAATAAAATTATAAGAAAATAAAAATTTTATGATATTAACAATTATTCATTATATATTTATTACTAATAACAATAATATATATAATGATTAATAAATTAAATATATAAATTTTGCTATAAACTTATTATAATCAAATTATATTTATATCTATTATATATTTAAACAATAATAATAATATAACTAATTGATTTTTTTTTTTTTTAATATTAAGTAGTAATATATTTTCAAAAGACATTTATTTTTCTTGAAATTTAGATATATAAAATATTTAATTCTTTGGAAATAAGAATATTTTTAACAATTAAAATATTTTTTTTTTGAAATACTAACAAAAGTATAAAAATAAATATTCAACAACATATTCTTATTATTAAAAAAAAAAAAAAAAAAACATTCGTTTTTTTTTTTTTCAATTGATTAGAAATTAGAAATTATTTATTTATTAATAAATTATTAACATTAACATTTCATCAATATGTTTTTTTAACATTCTTTTAGATTAATATTTTATATATAATAAAAATTGTTTCATATTTAATATATTTAAAACTTTTAACACTTAAGATATATCAAGGAAAAAGAAACGAGACTAAATAAACAAGAGAGAGAGAATAAAATAATTTAAGATTTATAAAGAAAAAAGAAATAAAACTAAATAAACAAGAGAGAAAATAAAATAAAATAAAACAGAACGAAATAAAATAAAATAATAAATAAAAAAAAAATTTTTTTAAAAAGTATAATTAAATAAAAAATAAATGTTAATGTTACTATTTACAAATTTAATTTAAGAAAACAATCAATATAATAAGAATATTATTTATATTAAAAGAAATAATCACTATTTTATTTCTTACAATATATTAATTGAATTATATAATAATTTAATTTAGTTATATCATTTTTTATTTAATATATATAATAATAAAATAAAAAAATGTTTTCTTATGCAGTTACTTGTTTAATTTGGGGCGATGATCCCAATAACACTTTTTCAATTTTATTTACGAGAAAAACAAATATTTTTGATATTAAATCAAAAATATTAAAACGTTTAAATTTAAGTAATGATATGATAAATAATGTTAAATATTTTAAAGTTGATGAAGAAACATATCCAAGTGATGAAAGATTTAAAACTTTTAAAAATGAAGATTCTTATAAATTAATATCACCAGATCAATTATTTAACGTTACTGAAGTAAATGATGAATCATTGGTAATTGATTGTGTTGATTTAGAGAATTCTTTTAAAACAGAAGATTCAATAGGGGCTATAATCATTATAGGTAATCATACAATTAATAAATATAATAATAAAAATAATCAATATATAAAAAATAAATTTATAGAAAAGGATAAAAATAATATAAAGGAGGATGATTTTTCAAAATATAATGAATTAAATCATACTATATATAATGATGATGAAGATGAAAATTATAATGGGGATTATGAAGATGATTTTAGTGAGTGCTATGGTAAACAAACTTATAGAAGAAGTAACAGAAATAAAAAAGAAAAAAATAAACAACAATCTTTAAAAGATAATAAGGATTTGATAAAAAATAAAATAGGAAATAATAAAAAATATTTATATAATTGTATTAAAGATAATAATTGTTCAATACATAGTAATTTAGAAAAAAGCAATAATATGAAATATACTTATACTTATCATTCAAATAATATACCAACACCAACAGAAGATATAATTAATATTGATATTCAAAATTATAAAGATTTAACAAATAAAGTTGAAATGAATACATGTGAAACTATTAATCATATTAATAATAGTCCAGATAGTTTATCTTCAAATACGGTTACAAATTCCATAAAACTAAATAAAATTGAAATTTCTAATTTGAAACAACTAACACCACAATCAATAAAATCAAATTTATCTAAATTTTCAAAAGATTTTAAAGATAATAATAATAATAATACCAATATAACTAATAATAATAACAGTACTAATATCAAGTCAAATCAAATATCTCAAAATACAACGAAAGCAATCCATGTTATTAATCATAATGATCTTCTTAAAGAAGAAACTATTGAAAAAGTTATACCAGATCCTATATTAAAAAATATTAAAGTTCAAGGCACTAGTAATGAAATTCAAAATCAAGATAATACCCCTTCATCAGTGCATCAACATTCATCATTAATTAACAATAAACATGTTTTTAATTCTTTAAATAATAATGATACCCCATCAGAACATGTACTAAATACAAATTCTATTCCTGTACAAGAGACAATTATTAATAAAGAAGAAAATGATTTTAGTTTTCAAACTAGAAATACTTCTTATAATCCAAGTTCTCCAATTAATAATAATTTAAATAATAATACATATAATTTAAGAAATATTAACAATGATAATAATAATAATAGTAATAAAAATAGTAATAATAATAATAATAATAATAATAATAATAATAATAATAATAATAATAATAATAATAATAAACAAAATATTCCAATGTCGAATTACGTAGGCAATGAGAATTCTATTTCATATCCAAAAATAAATAATATGGATTCGTATACACAACCATATAGTAGGATATATTATCCTGAAAGTGATATAGAAGTTATGGAATTTCATAAAGGTAAATAATTTTTTTATTTATAATATGAATATTATTCAAAATATATAATAATATAATAAATTTATTTAAACACATATATTAAATAAATCTATATAATATTAAAAAAAATTTTTTTTTATTATATATTATATATATTTAATATAACATATAAACATATAACATTAAATATACTAAATTTTTTTTTTTTTATTTAATTTAATTATATATATATTGTTTTTTATTTAATTATAATTTATTTCTCTTTTTAAATATTTTTATTTGAATTAATATAATTATATTTATAGTTAAACCTTCAGCACCATTAGAAAGCCAAGTTAATGAACAAAATTTAGAAAGTAATTACTCTAATTCCCAAAATTTATCATCAAATATTAATACTGCTAATAATTATAATTATTCAAATACTAGTATAAAACCAATAAATACTTCAGTCTCTTCTAATAATTCTAATATTGATACTTCAACAGTTTTAGTTAGATCACCAAGATCACCAAGATCACCAAAATCACCACAGTCATCAGATTCCCCACCAGCAAGATCTGCATCAATATCAAAATCCATTATTTTTGGTGTAGATCAATTTCCTTCACCTCCAAAACCTGAGGAAAATGAATTAGATATTACAAATGCTCAATCAACCAATACATCACAACCAAAAGAAAGTAAATATAATAATGTAGTTGTTCATCGTTATTATAAAAGTGATATGAATGATTTACCTCCTTCATATGAAAATATTAATCAACCATCTGCACCTACACTTACAGCATTAACGAGTAATAATACTTTAACGTCTTTGATCGATAATAATTTAGATAATGAAACTCCAGTTAGTAATTCTATTGAAATAGAAAATTCTAATCTTAATACATCATCATCATCATCTTCTTCTTCTAATGTCAAAGAATCTGGATGTTATCCATGTAATGATATAGATACATATTTAGGAAAGAAGTTGAATATATCACAAAAATGGGTTAGATTGATGTAAGTTTTTTTATTAAATTATTGTTAATTTATATATTTTTATATTTTTATTATATTCTTATTTTATATTATTATACTATATTGTTGTTATTAGTTTATATATTATATAATATATTGTAATTTATTATAATAATATATTATTATAATTTTTGTTCTAATTTTATTTATTTATTTATTTATTTATTTATTTATTTATTTATTTATTTATTTATTTATTATTATTATAGAAAAATTTTTTGTTTATTAATGCTATTAGCAATTATATCCTTAATTGTATTCTTGATAATATTTTTTTCACAACGTCATGGTCATCAAGATCGATTAGATTATTCTATATATACAATAACAAGAGTATCTACAACAGTTAGTGGTACTGAAACATTAACAAAAACGTTAATACACAGACCAGTTACAATATTAGAAAAAGGTGGATTAGCAGAACCTACTCCAAGATCTATAACAAGTAATACAAATGAAGTTGATGATTTTATTATTGAATCTGATGGTAAAGGTATTGATGAAGGAACAATACAATGGACTATAAAAGAATTAACAGATCCTTATTTAGTTGCAAGTTATTTTAAACATGGAAGTGAGAACCTTGATGATTCTTTAGCATCAGCAACTTTTCAATTACGTTTAAATAGAATTATTGAAATCAATAATACCATTGGAATTTATGAAAGTGATAATTATTTTGATATTGAAACAGTAAAGGAAAATGTTAATTTTGCTTTTATTACAGATAATAATAATTATAGTGATGTTTTTATTTTTTCTGAATATTTTTCTGATGCGGCTAAAAAATTGAATATTACATTAAATTATTTATTTACATCACAAAATATTAATATTAAGGAACCTAAAACAGCTGAATTAAATCCACAAGCAGCAAGATGTTTCTTGGAAATTGAAAACTGGAATTATAAGTATGAAAATTCAAAATTTGTAATTTTAAGTAGTATAACTTCATCTGATTTAGTCTGGTCTGTAAAGGAGGAAAATGTAATAAATTTAAATAATTCAGAAGGAAAAATAATATTAATTGATGATGTAGAGACATCACGAGATGGAAGTAAAAAGAATGCAACACTTTCTCTATATGAAGATGTTGTTGAATTTGAAGAAGATGAAGGTGTAGTTGATGTAGGATTTTTAATTTCAAATCCAGGAAAATCAAATTATTTATTAGCAGATATTGAAGTTTTATTACGGTCAAATGTTTTAGATATTATGACAAACGAATATGTTAAAAGTGTTAATTCTGTGGTTTCTTCTTCAAATCAATCTATTTATTCTTTAAATCATTTTTATATTTTTAGAAAATTATTTAATTTAACAATTTTTAATAATCGTTATTTTTCGATTATTTCATTTTTAAATCATAAACATATGAAAATACTATCAATATTCATAACTTTTTCTATACATTTATTTATTTTTCATATTTAATTAATATTAACTTTATAAATACATTATTTTATATTTTATATTTTTATTTTTATTTTATTTTATTTTATTTTGTTTTCATTATATATATATAATATTTATTTTATTATTATTTTCTTATTATTAGTTTCATTATTTCTTTAAATAGATAATTATTATAAATAAATTTTTGTTATTTTGTTATTTTTTGTTTATTTATTTTTTTTTTTTTTTATATTTGATTTTAATTTTGAAATTTTTTTAAATAAATATATATTTTGGCTATTATAAATATATTAACAATTAATAGCAAAAACAAATCTTTTATTATGAAATGTCAAAACACATAATAATAATAATAATAATAAAATAAAAATGGTAATAAATTAATAATAATAAATAATAATAATAAATAAATAAAACTAAAATAAAATAAAATAAAATAAAATAAAATAAAATAAAATAAAATAAAATAAAATAAAATAAAATAAAATAAAATAAAATAAAATAAAATAAAATAAAATAAAATAAAATAAAATAAAATAAAATAAATAAAATAAAAACATCAATAAACCACAACATCACAATAATATACATTAGTTTACTGATTTATTAATATTTAAATTACATATCTGATAATGACGTACAAATTGTGTGACATAAAAAAAAAAAAAAAAAAAAATATCTGATTTATAAATATTTATATACATTTAAATATTATATCATATTTATAAAATATGATATAATATTGATATTTTATAATTATTATTCATTCATTTATTCATTATTACATTTTATTTTTTTATTATATATAATAAGTTAAATAAATAAATAAATAAATAAATAAATAAATAAATAAATAAATAAATAAATAAATAAATAAATAAATAAATAAATAAATAAATAAATAAATAAATAAATAAATAATACATATAAATATAATTTATTTTATTTTATTTTTTTTATTATTTGTTTATAAATTGATAAATTGAATATATTATATATAATAGAAAAACAAAAACAAAAACAGAACAAAAAATGAAAAAAAAAAAAACAAAAAAAGAAATTGAAAAATTATTGCTTGTAAATATTGCGATAATATATTATATTTGATTATAATATATATAAAGAAAGAAAAAAAAAAAAAAAATTAAAAATATGAAGAAGAAAAAGAAAATAAAGGAAATAGAATAGTTGATTATTGAAATTTAAATTTTTTAAAAGCTATTTTAATTACATATTGTGATTTATTTAAAAAATATTAAAAAAAAAACCAAGTTGTTAAAATGCAGTATATATTTAAAAGAAAATTATATATGTATATTAATTTAGATTAAGATTTATTTTTTGTCATTTTAAGATAATTTGATATTTGAGTATCTGGTTTAGAGTTTTGTGGATTTACTGGGAGTTTAGTTAATTCTCCATGTCTCTTTAAATATAATCTTGATTGATATTGACATGGGCAAATATAAAATCCATCTTCATCCTACATATATATTATTATTATTATTTTTTTTTTAAAAAGTTTATTTTATTATTATAATTATTATAATCAATATATAACAAATATATCATTTGAATAATTGGAAATTTTTTTTTAAATAAAATTATCAAATATACGTTCAGAATATTTTAAAATTATACCTTTAATTCTTTCTTTCCATGTCCATTACATATTAAACCTTTACTGTTTCTGTTACCTTTAGTGTATCCATCATCTAACATATAATCACAAACAAACGGATGTTTTAATTGTTCTTCAACTTTCTTACTTTCTTTATTATCTCTATATCTTTTTTTTTTTTTTTTTTTAAATTTTTTATCAATATTTTAATTTTTATTATTTTTAATATAATTGTCATTATTAATATATAATATATTTTTAATATATGATTTTTGATATCTATATTTAAATATATATTACTTATCCATATGTTCTGTTATAAAATCATTTGGATCAGATTTATTTGGAATATATGATAATCCACTATATATTTGATTTTTATCAGCGTTACTTTTATCAACATTTACTTTTAATCTTTCATAAATATTTACTGGTAAGAAAGTGTAATCATTTTGTGTAATACTTTTATATATATAAAATATATTTTGTTTTTAGTTTTAGGAAAACAAAATATTAATAAAATAACAAAATAATAATATTAAACTTTTATATAAATTATTGCAATTCTTTACTTTCTATTATTCAATAAATATTATTTTTTATTGAATAATAGAAAATATATATAAATATTCATACGTTTTGAATTGTTCAAATGGTTTAGTAGATTTTTCATTAACTGAAGGTAAATTAATGCTCTTTTTCTTTTTTTTTTTTTTTTTTTTTTTTTTTTTGTATAGTTTAACAAAAAAAAATTAGTTAAAGTTTTCTTTTGTTATTTATATTTACATTAAACTTTATATATATATATATATATATATATATTACTTCATTATCTTCGAATTTTGGTGCTAAATCCATATAACTATTTATATTTCCTTTTCTTGTAAAACCATCTTTTATATATATATATTATAATTTGTATTATAAATATATAATATTATAAAAAAATATAATTAATATATTTATATTAATCATGTATTATTAATTTTTTATCTTATATAATTAATATAAATACCATCTTCTATATATGAAGGGAAAACATCTTTATTATAATACTGTAATAATATATTATTGTTTTTTTTTATGTATATTATATATTATATATAATAATTATATTAATTTTTTTTTTTTTTTAATTTTTATTAATCTATATTATTAATTATATTATTATTTTTTGCTTTTTTTATAAAAATTACAGAGTCAATTTTTCTATCTACAATTAATAAATAATAAATATGAATCAATATTAATATATTTAGTTTTAAATGTTTTAATATTTTAATATAATTCCTTTTAATATTATATAGTAATTATTATATTAACCTTTATCTATATAATCATAATCATTATCCACATAATCTGCTAAATCTTTATAAGTATGAATTTTCGATGAATTAGTACAATACCCTGAATTTGTATCAATAACATTATCTTTTGTACAAATGCTAGTATTATTTCTTTTTAATGTATAATCTTTTTTCATTACACTTATATCATCCTTTTTTTTTTTTTTTTTTTTTTTTTTTTTTAATATTATTGAGTATTAATAATAATAATAATAGTAGTAATATTATTTTAATAATTGAGTTTTTATTATGTTAATAAATTATAATATGTATTATTATTTCATAAAAAAAAGTTACATCTTTAGTATGCATAGTAGGATCCCATATATTTTTAATTCCTCTTGTATAACCATCTTCAACAATAGTTAATATATTATTTCCTTTATCTTTATATTTTGGATCTTTATACTTATCATTATATGTAGTTAACCAATGAAAATCATCTCTATTATAATATTATAACACCAATAATTAAAGCAAACATAAAGAACAAAAAAAAATTAATATTTATTTAAACAAAATAGAATAAAAATAATATGAATTATACATATTTATTGTACCTAAAATGATCATTTTCATCAATATTTTTATCATAAACAACATATGGATTTTTATTATTTGAAAATCCAGTTTTTACTTCTTGTTTTGTTACATTTTTTAATAAATCATGAATCAATCCTCGACTATCTTCTTCAGGGGATGATTTTGATTTTGAATTTTTGCAATGTAAACATTCACTATCATCTCCATGATAATATTTCCGACAAGGACATTTTGGCTTTTCTCTTTCATAAATTCTTTGATAATTATTATGGGTTGTTGAATTACGACTTATATAAAAATGTAATGGTACCTTATCAGGTCCACTAGAATATTCAATACTTGTCATTTTTATTATTAATTATTTTATTTTTATTCGTATTTTTTTGTTAAATATTTCTAATTATTAAGGTCATATATATATATATTTATTTATATCTATACATATCCCTTTTTTTAATCTATATATATATTATAATATTATTGTTATTTTTTTTTTTTTCAATTTTTATATATTTTTTATTTTTTTTTTTTTGATTTTATATTTATTTTTTTTATATAGTATTAAAATTAAAATATAATTTTATATTGGATAATTAATTATTATTATTTATATTTTGATTATTTTTATAATCCTATTAGAAAATTTATTTAAAATATAACATTTCAATGTTAACAATTTTTTTTATTTATTTATAATGCTTTGTATATGTTTTATTATTTTATATTTTTTTAAAAAAATATTTTTTTTTTTTCGGATAAAAGAGTTTAAATATTTAATATATATATTATTTTTTTAGTAAAAGTTATAAATTAAAAAACCAAACTTTAATTTTTAATTATAATATAAATAATATATTATTTTCTATGAATTCTCTTTGAATATCTTGTGTCAAAGTAAAATTTTTAACTTATGAAATATATATCTTAAAATATGCATTAAAGAAAAAAAAATTTTTTTCCTTTATAAAAAAGAAAGTTTTTTTAGTTTTTATAAAATATATTTAATAGTTTGATTAATTATAGTTTTAACTATTTTTTTATTTATTTATTATTTTTTTTATATTAAATATTTAATATAATAATTGTCATATTCATTTATATATATATATATATATATGCTTTTTTCTATCCTTTGAATAATAAAAATATTAATAAGGAAGTAAAATTGTGTTTATGTTTCATACTTTTTTTAAATAACATTACAATAAAGATATAAAACGTAAACAATTATAATTATAGAACTTTTGATCGAAAAATAGAAAACTTTTGTATTATATTGGAATATATATTCAAGAATGTCAGACGAAAATGATATGAATAATAATGCTGGAGACAACACTATCGCCGAATATGCTACTTATGAAGATTATTTGGATAGTCAAATAACACCTTTGGATATGTATTATTTAGAAGTAAATTATAAAAAAAAAAAAAAAAAAAAAAAAACAATATAGTTTATTATTATTTATTAAAAATTAATGAGAATCATTATTATTATTTTTGTTATAACTATGTATTAATATATAATGTTTTTTAATGT
Source organism: Anaeromyces robustus (assembly GCA_002104895.1). Classification (NCBI taxonomy): domain Eukaryota; kingdom Fungi; phylum Neocallimastigomycota; class Neocallimastigomycetes; order Neocallimastigales; family Neocallimastigaceae; genus Anaeromyces; species Anaeromyces robustus. The sequence continues at coordinate 391,106 of MCFG01000008.1, read as the reverse complement.
TCCTTTTTATTATATATTAATGATTTATAGGATAAAGAATTGGCAAGACAACTTGTTGAACTTGGATATAGAGGTACTGGAGAACCATTAAAACGTGAAGAATTTTCAAGTAAAAAAAAGGCTGCAGAAATGTTTAGATTATCTAAACATAATACTACTAAAGTTTTATGTGGTCAAGATAAAGATTTAACAGGATTTCCATTTTTAAAAGCATTAGCCGAAAGAGAAGAAGCGAATAGAAATGGTAAATTAATGGTAAATATTGCTTATTGAAAAGATGAATATAATTTTTTTTTAAAAAAAAACCGAGGAACTATATTATATAAATTTCAAAACATTATGTATTTTAATATAAAAATGAATATATAATTAATACTTCATTCTTATATATATAATAATTGTAAATATAAAAGTCAATTATTTTTATTAGAACTCATAATAGTAAAGGTCAAGAAATTAGTGGTTATATTGATTATGCTCATCGTTTAAAAATAGAATCATTTGAACAATATTTTTCAAGAAAAAAAACTTTACTTCCTAGACCTTCTGATATGTCTTTTTATAATTGGGAAACACAGATTTGTACTTGTAATGCCACTCCAAATTTCCAAGTTATTGCTGATAATGAAAGTGGTTTATTATTTAAAAATAAACGTGACAGAAAAATCATAAATGTCGATCCTAAAGTAAATAAATATTCAAACATATTTAATTATTTATGTTAAATATTATTTACAATAATATATATTAATATAAATTATTAATATATATATATTTTTATACAATTTTAATAATTTATCTATTTAATTTTTATAATTTATTATATATATATTATTAATTAGGAATCTAAGCCTGGTGATAATTCAACTAGAACTGAAATATCAACACATGAATATATCCAAGTTGTAATTTATGATCATTTTACAAGAAGAAAAAATTAATAAAAATAAAATACATGTTATTATACATGTTATCTCATTTATAAAATCTATTATTATCTGTTATGAATATATAAATAAATATTTATATTAAATATAAAATATATATATATAAAAGAAAAATATAAACTATAAAGAAAAAGATTTTTTAATATATAATTTTTAATATATATATTATTTAATGATTATTATTACCAATATTACTAATAATAAAATTTATAATATAAAAATAAAATAAAACAAAATATTTTTTATAATAATGTGATAAAAATATTTCATTTATATTTAATAAAAATAATAATTTCATATATTATTGAAATGTTACATATATATTATTTTTTTTAATTATAATAAAAAATTTTTGATATACGATTATCAATACATTTATTTTATTTTATTTTTTTTTTTTTAAATTTTATATCGTACCGTATATATAAAGGTTTTTTAAAAAATACGGTTTTTATAATCATATAATTATCAGATATTTTTTGATACATAATTAATAGTTTTTATTTTTATTATTTTCTATTAATTTTTATATCACCATTAAAAATATAGATAAAATATAGAAAACAACAACAACAACAATAACAATAATAATAGTAATAATAAAAATAATAATATTAAAAAAAAAAAAAAAAAAAAAAAACAGAAAAAAAATATTAAAATATTATTATTTTATTTATATAATTTGTTATAAGGAATATCTATTTGATAATTATTGAATTATTAATGTATAATAATATTATTATATTTTATTCAGTTTTTTTTTCTTTTTTTTTTTTTTTTCGTTTTTTTTTTTTTTTTCGTTTTTAAAACATTTTTTATAAAAATTATTTATTAACAATTGACGTTAATAACCCATCTTAAAGTGTTTCCTCTAAATGGTTTTTTATCTAATGAAGGAATTGGTGGTTCATTAGGTGGAACGATACTTGCATTAATAATACTACTATTACGACAGTTTTTATCTTTATTAGAGGATACATAAAGTTTTGGTGTATAAGATTCATTTAAATATATTTCACATGAATTTTCGGGAATAATTGTTGAAGATACGTCATTACTATTATTATTTTTATTATGAGTTAGTATTTCTTCTTCTCCATCTGAATCATTATTATCATTATCAGAATCAGAATCTAATTCTTGTTCATTTCCAAAAACTCCAAATAATAATTTCATAGAGTCAGGAACATCAGTAGTTGATATTCTTTTAGATTGATGGCGTTGTTTTTTAATATCTTGATTAAAGAGAAATCCTCTTGCATTAGTTTTCTCAACAGAAGAGTCATTATCTTTTTTTTCTTTCTTTTCTTCTGGGTTATTTTTATTTTCTTCAATAAATGAAATATCATTTTCATTAATTTCTTGTTCATTAAAGAAACTTCTGAAGGAATCTGGAAGTTTTTCGGATTCAGACTCTCCTTTTCCATGTGAATAAGTAATTGATCTTGTTCTAGAGTGGAATGATGGAGCTGGAAGACTTGAATTAGATGATGATGAATACATTGAAACAGCATGATTACGATAAGAATGACTACGTCTAGGTAATCCTCCTCCTCCAACTCCAGTTCCATTAACTGGAAGATTATCTGAATTATTAGAATTAGTAATAACTTCTTGATCTTCACGAATTGCTAAATCGCATAAGTTTGGTACATTGGTAGGTTGTACTTTTGGTGATCCTGTTGGTAATTGGAGGAATGATGGTATATTAGTAGTTGGTGTACATGGTACGGAAGGTGAAAAATCTTTATTATAAGTTCTTTTACTTCCATCATTAAGTGATAATGAACGAGATAATTGATTAGTATTATCATTATTATCATTAAGAACTGGAGGTGGTGGTGGTGGAAGACTTTTTTTATTCTTTAACATTAATGCCTTTTTCTGTAACGCAATAATTGATGTTCTTGTATGGTTAGCTGAAGTCGGAGATAAAATTTCATTATTCTCATTTGTTGTTGCTGAAGTTGGTGATGAAGATTCATCATTAATTTGTTGATCTGTTGGGACTGATACTGGCAATGGTGGAGGTGGTAATGTTTTTTTAATTGGTGTTTTTTTAGGTGTTGGTGGTGCTGGTGTTGTCTTTTTAACTGGTACTTGTGGTGGTAATTGTGTTGATAATAATTGCTCATCACGTGATTGTTTTGGTGGAGGAGGAGGAGGAGTATCTTTAACAGGAGTTTGTGGTTTAGAAGATTTTCCTGGTTTTTCTCTAACTGGTGGTGGTGGTGGTAATTTAGAAATTTTTGGTGAATTTGACATAGTCGGTGTTCCAGGTTTAGAAGTTTTTGGAGAAGAATTATCTACAATTGGAGTAGTAGGTTTAGAAGGAACAGCAGGTGGTGGTATTTTCTTTTTTAGTGGAAGTTTTGGTGATGACGATGCTGAATTAGGTTTTTCTGGAAGTGGTTTATTTTTCGGTGTTAATTTTGTTTTAAAAATGTCATCTGATATTGGTGATTCAGGTTCAATAGCACTTTCTATTTCTTGGAACATATTATTAAACAATTTATTTACATTCTCACTAGTATATTCAATTTCATTATCATTATCTGATAATTTATTTAATGGTTTTGGTGGTGGTGCAATATTTTTCTTTGGTGGGACAGGCAATTCTTTCTTATTTAATATTTTTTTTTTTGTTGATGGTGAGGAAGTTGAGTTATGTTCTAATAATTGTTTTAATTGCTTTGCTTCTGAGGATGCGCAATATGCTTCAATATTTGGTTCTGCTTTTTTTGATATATCAATATTTGAATCTTTTGATTCAATTACCGCAATTTTTCTTTGTTCAACAATACCTGATTCAATATCAAATCTTTTTGAAATTTATTATTATTATTTATTTTAAATTTTTTATTATGTCATAAAAATAATAATAGGAGAATATATATAAATTCAAATTAAATAATATAATATAATTATTATAATATATATGTATATATGTAAATAATTTTTAGTTATAGGATTATAAGATATATTTTTATATTTTTTTTTTATGTATAGAAAAACATTATGTATATAATAACTTTTTAATATTAGATAAACTATTAGATCTGCTTCCTTCTAAGTTTGACATAGAACCTGGTGGAAATTGTCCATAGGAACCTTCAAAAATTTGCCTTTTGGATTTTAATGGCTTCCATGCTGGGTCATTTAAATTTTCTTCATTAATTTCACTATTACTCATTATTTTATATTAATAAAAAAATTTTTATGAATATGATATAAATAATATATATATATATAATATATCTATAATATTTTTATTTTATATTTTATTTATTTATTTTTAATTATAAATTTATTAACACAAAATATTGTTTCATTATAATAATATAATGAAAATAAAAAATAAAATGCAATAAAGAATTTTAATATTATTATAAAAAAAAATAAGTTATTATATGAAAGGTCGAAATTTTTATAAATATATTAAAAAGTAAAGTTATTTATTAAATAAAGTTTCTAGATAATTTTAAATAATTTAAAAAACTTTATTAAATAGTATTTCATGAAAACTTTCATAAAATATTAAAGTTGATAAGAATTATGATGAAAATATAAAAAATAATGATTATATCTTGTATACAATTATTCTAAAAATAATATAATCTTATACAAGTATCAAAAAATATTTGCTTTTAGTTAAGTTTTGTATCAAGTATGAATTATTATTTTTTTTTAGTTTTTTCATTAATTTAGTTTATTATATTTCATTTCATTTTTAATTATAAATATTACATTTTTGTATTATAAAGCCATTATTTTTGAAACCTTTTCAAAATTTTATGATAATTAATAAAATGTCAATTTTTAATATTAATTTTTATACATGATAAAAATATTTATTATTATAAAAAAATTAATATTTACTCTATTTTTAATTTGCTCGATTAAATCTTCCATATCTTTTAATTTTTCATCTACATTTGATATGTCATATTGTTGTTTTGAATTTAGCATATCTACATCTTGAAGTGAAGATAATAATTTATTTTGATTTTCTTTAATACCATTTAATTCATTCTCAAATTTCTATTATTATTATTATTATTGTTAAAGGTAATAACAGATATTATAGTAACGATAGAATTAAAAATAATATATTTAGGAAATATTAATATCTTTTTATTCAGTATTAAAGATTTTTTATATTATATATATCATAAGACTATAAAAATTATATACTTTTGATTCTGTATATCTTTTGTCATATACTTTTGAACATGTTTCAATAATATTTGAATAGTCTTTAATATAAAGCTATTAATTATATTAAAAGCTAAATAAGTTATATTGTAAAAATATACATAATATAAATACATATATATTTATCTACCTTAATTTTATCCATTTTCAATTTACATTCATTTTCTAAATCTAAAAGATGTGTTATATGATTATATGATTTAAGACTTATTTCAATTACTTTGTTTTTACTAATATTTTTATTAATAAATATATACCATAGGGCACATTTATTAATAAATTTATATTTTATTATAAAAAGTAAATAAATAAATAAATAAATAATAAATAAATAATAAATAAATATAAATAGATAATAAATAAAAAATTAAAAAATTATTCTAATTGATATACTTTTCTATATTTCTTCGAATTTCATAAATGTCTGAAAAAGATTTTGTTTTTCTTAAATGTTTATTATTTAATGAATGATTATGTTTCGATTTTTGATATTCTTTGATTTTATTTATTAATTTTGAATCTTTTAAATATTCTTTATACTCTTTTATTTTTTTTGGCATACTGTTTTCATCAAAACTATAATCATCAAAATTTTCACAAATTTGTCTAGTTCTTGTTTCTACTGTTGAATTTGAATGATATAAATTAATTAATATATTATTTGAATTAGCAATTTTGAACAGAGAATCAAAATCGTTTTCTTGAATTTCTTCTTTATATTCAATAATTTGATTATCTTTTTCTAATTCTTGTTCTTTTTCTTTTTCTTGTTCTTTTTCATGTTCCTGATCTTTTTCTTTCTCTTTTTCAATTATTTCATTTTCATCATTTAATATATTAATTTCTTCATTATCTATATATATAATTAGTAATTAAATATAAATATTGCTATTAATATTTATTTATTAATGTTAATTATTATTCGGTTACCATTTTCATCATAATCTGCATTTAATATATCAAGAAATCTATTATTTTATAAAAATATATATTAATCGGGAAAAATTATTTTTAATCAATTTATCTATACTTTTTTACTATATACCTTCTTTCTGGTCTTTCCATATCTTGAGTCGCTTGAATAATATTGTTTTTTTTAATATCATTCAACTTCATTAATGAACTATTATATTATATATATTACATAATTTTTAGAATTTAATATTTATATCTTTCATATCTTTATTTATGTTATTTATAATTAAAATTTTTACTTATTGAATATATTTTTCAAATTATCCATTGATTTAATATTTTCATTAATATTTTTCTTTTTACCACTAATAAGATATTTTAATCTGTCCACATTTATATGTTGAAAATAAAAGGAGATATCATTTTTTTCTTCTAAACCTTTATACTATTTAATATTTGATGTTGTTAAATATAAAAATGTATAATTTTTTTGTTTTATAAATATAGTATTTTATATATATATATATATATATATATTACTTTATGTTTTGTTGATGCTACACTGTTTGTATATGTTGTATTAATCTTTTTTATTGTTAGTATATCTAATTCTGAACTTTTTTCACCTATTACTCGTAAACCATTATTTCTCTTTAAAAAAAATATACTTTTAAATAAATTGAATTATGAATTTACATTATATAAGTAAAATTTAAATAAATATACTTTGAATGCAATAATTTGTCTTTCAAAATTATTTGGAAATCGAAAAGGATCTTTTTGTGACTTCATTTTTTTCATTTATAATATTTTTTATTGATTAAATTACTTATAGTTAATATAATTAACTTATATTTTTTTATATGTAATTAAAATTAAAATTATAAAATATATACTTGATATCCCAAAACATGTAGCTTAAATATTAAATCAACAACTTCTTTAATAATATCTTTAATTAAAATAGGACTAAATCCATTTTCATCTATCTAGAATCATATAATATATTTTTTTTATATATTATTATTTAATTCATTTATTTAGTAAAAATAAATGAAATAAAAAAAAAAGATTTGTTAGAATATAATTATTCTTACTTCTGTTTTTGATCCTAATGAAATATATGCTCTTCGAATAGCTTTAATTGTTTCATCACATATTAGACCATCATCACAGTTTGGAACCTGAAGCATTCCTAAAAAATAAAGTGACATTTGTATAATTTTTCCTAATTCTAAGATTGCAAAATTAAATGGTACACTTGTATGAATATCGAAAAGCTGATAAAATTTATTTTTTTGAGAATCACTGTAAATTATTAATACAATATTTCAATGAACATAAAGTTATTATTATTATTATTATTATTATTATTAGTATTAGTATTGTTATTATTAGTATCTATCTATCTATTTATCTATTTATTTTTTTTATTATTTTTTAATGATATGATTATTATATTTTTATGATTTATTATCATAATAAATATAATAATAATTAAATTTACCTTGGTTCCTTTAATGTTAATATGCCTCTTCCACTACATCCGAACTGCTTTAAATTAATATTAATATATACTTTTTATATATTAAAAAATAAAAAAATGTTTAATGAATGTGGAAAAAAAATTTTTATATAAAAATTACACTAACATGGTAATTTATGACATTCATAATCTCCGTCTGTTAAAGGTAAAGTTGTTAATGAAGTTGGAAAAGATATTAAATCTGTAACCATTATAATGTTATTATTTTCTAACTTTTTTTAAAAAAAATTAATTTATATAATTTATATAATAATATTATATAATTTGATGATATAATAAATATATACAGATTTTGGTTTTGCTTTATCTTTTTCATACTGTTTAAATAGCCTTTCAATTATACCATTGTAATCTTCTTTATTTGGTGATAAGAAACTAACTGAACATACATGGATCTATAAATTTTATAGAATTTAAATAATTTTTAATACATTTTTTATCTTTCAAATACTCAATATTAATGATATTGGTCATATTATATTTATTTATTATATATATATACTTTATGTTCTGGATTTCCCGTATATACTGTAATAGTTTTACAAAACCTTGTTCTATCTGTAACCCAATCCAAAATTATATATGATTGAAACCCTTCTAAATATAATGAATTTTCTTTGATTAGTATTGAATTATTCTCTTTCATTAATTCATATACTGAATTAATTTCTAACATACATAGTTTCATCTTCATTTTGGTAATTTAATATGATTTTTAAAAATATTTTACTAAAGGTAATATGAAAAGTATTGATATAAAAAATATAATTAAAAATAATAATAAAAAAGAAATTATATATTCTTAATACTTTTCAACAATGATAATCTATTTTAAAAAATTATTATTTTAATATACACATATATTTAATAGTCTTCTAATTATAATGTATATAAAAAAAAAGTCAAAAATAAAATTTAAAAAAAAAAAAAAAAGAATTTTATAATTAAAGTTATATATATATAATTTTTTGTAATTAATTTCTTTTTTAAAAAATATAATTATTTTTTAATAAAAACAATTATTTTAAAATTATTTAAATAATATTTCAATATAAATTATATGATATTTCTTAAAAAGTAAATAAAAATAAAAATAATAATAAATAAAATAAATTCTTTTATAAAAAGAAATGAATTTTAATTTTTTTTTTTTTTTTATTATTATTATTAATATTCATAATATAATATATACTTGTTTTTAATAAAAAATTAATTGATAAATACAATAATAAAAAATAAAAAAAAATAAAGCAATAAATATATATATATAAAATGAATAATCCATTATTTAATCAAATAAAAAGAGATAATGTAAAGGGTTCAGATAGTCAAATTGCAAATAATCAAATGCAGACAAATAATGAAAATAATAAATTGAAATCGCCGGTACCCGATATCCTTTTATATAATAATATGCAACTGGCATCCGATTTATTTAATAATTCAACAAAAGAGCCCGAATTCTCTATATCTAGTGATAATACAAACACAAATCAAAATTTTTCAAATTCCTTAAATACAAATTTTAAACCAAATGTTACATCTACATTAAATACTAATCAACAAACACAAATTTCAAATCAGTCACATTTTAATAATCAAAATGCACAATATAGTTCAGTTACATCAACTCCTCCTTCTAACCAAATAAGTTCAAATATAGCACAAGATAATATATTTGATAAATTATTATATAATAATAATAATAATAATAATAATAGTAATAATAATAATAATAATAATAATAATAACAATAATATGAATTTAAATAATAATAATAATAATAATAATTGGGCAGATTTTTTAACAAATCAGTCACAAGCTCAAAATCAACAATCAATAAATAATAACACTAATACCGTACCAAATGTTATGAATAATTATAGTAACTATAATTATAATACAAATGGAAATATGATGAATAACAATACAATGAATAATCAAATGCCTACTTCAAATTTCCCAAATTTCTATTCACCAATGCCTAATAATCAAAATACATTTTCACCAACTATTCAAAATCAAATGAATTTAATAGATTTTAATCAACCTCAACAAAAAACATATAATCCAAATCAAATTCCAATAAATGATCCATTACAGATGAATAATATACCTAATATAAATCAATCACAAGAACAAAAGAATTCTATATCATTTCAACAAAATCCCAATTTTAATGCTAATTTTGCAGATCCCGAAATGTTTAAATCATTACCTTCTGTTGATATAAATCAATATAATAATAATAATAATAATAATTTATTACAAAAAACAATGAATGATCCATTAAATGTAATGAATTCAAATAATAATAATAATAATAATATAAATAATAATAGTATAAATAATAATAATATAAATCAAACTAATGATAATTCCTTTAAGTTAGAGAGTAAAGTTAATTATAATTTATATAATAAAAGTAGTAATAATTCAAATGTGATGCCAAATTCATCAGATAATGGTTCTCAAATAATGGAAAGAAGTACTAGTAATGTAAAAGAAAATCCATTATCTATAAAGACAAGTTCCTTTCAAACGGTTAATTCAATTGAATTTAATTCTCCTGGAGTAAATTCAGTTATATCTGTTGATACTGATAGAGCTTCATTGTTAACACCTTTCCCAGATATTCAGCCTTCAAGTATTACGTGGGAGAAATTATTTAATGCTTTAGAATTACCACCATCATTTTTGAATTGTCAAGCACCTCCTTTACCGGAATCATCAAAAATTTCATTAGATAATTGGGTTGATCCTGATATTTTCTTTTTAATTCCAAATTCTGACTCATTATTAGATTATTTAAAAAAGCATTTCCCAAAAGATACCATTTTTAATAGAGGTTTACCAAAGGCGGAAGAAAACGATAAATATCCAGAAGGTACAGGTATTTTAATTACTAGTCAGTCATGGCATGCTTTAGCTATTCATACTAAAAAACAAATTTTATCAACTCCTCCAACAAAATTGGATACTTTAATGAGATTATGGTATTGTCATATTTTAGCTTTATCAAAATTAGGATTAATTCAAATTGCAAGAGCAGAAATTCAGAAACTTGGTGATTTTGAAAATGATCCAAAATATCAATTTGAATCATACCCAGATATATTCCCAGGATTATATGGAACATTTGTTTCATTTGAAATTCGTATATTAAAAGTTTTACTTCTTTCTCATTTGGATGATACAAAACAATCTTTAAACGGGATTTATTTATTATTACATGAAACTAAGAAGCAAACCATTTTATTAGAAAGAAATTTAGGTAATTAATAAATTAGATATTATTATTATATAATATACATATATATACAAATTTAATATATATATACAAATTAAATATATATATATATATACAAATAAAATAAAATAAAATAAAATCATTATATAAATCACGATTTAAAGTTAAAAAAGATAATGAAAAAATGTTCTTAAATATATTAATTATATATTTATATTTTAAAATTATATATAATAGGAAATAATGTACAAGATAATAATAATATAAATGTTTTATGGTTAAGAACTTGGAAATCAAGAGAAATACAACTTCAATTAATTATTGCTAGTTTATTAATAAAAATGAAAAATATACCATCTGCTATAAAAGTTTTAAAAAAAATTCAAAAAAAATATCCAAAACATCCAGAAATTTTATCAGCAATTGGTCGTCTTCATATTCAAATAGGTAATCATGATGAAGCTAAAAAATATTTTAGACTTGTAGAAAATTTAATAAAAGATTTAAAAAAATCGATTTCAAATTATAACCAACAAAATACACCAATTTCTTTGAATGCAAAAACAATTAATGTTAAACAATTACATGAAATTATATTAATGAATCGTTCTTATATTTCTATTATGGATAATTTATATGATTTGGCTACGCAATCTCTATTAGAAGTACTTTCTCTTAATCCAAATCATTTAGTTGCAGCTAATAATCTGGCATTATGTTATTTATATCAAGGGCAACTAAAGAAAGCCATTGAAACAATGGAAAATATGATTTCAGCCGGTCCATCCTTAGCATGTAGTCAAGAATCATTCATATTTAATCTTTCAACAATGTATGATTTAACTAGTAATACCTTCTTACATAAGAAAAAACTTTGCTTAGACCGTATTGTTAAATATTCTAAAGATGGACTTAATGTCTCTTGTTTGAAATTAAATTAGATTTAAATAATTAAATATTATGATGACATAGTTAACAATTATTTTAAAATTAAGAATAAAACTACAATAATTTTATTATTATGTATTATAATAATGACATAGTTAATAATTATTTTAACATTAAATAATAAAAACTACAATAATTTCATTATTTATAATAAATATATTATAATAAAAATAAATATATTCATTATCTTATTTTTACCCATTGTATTAAAAAAAAAAAATAAATTAAAAAATAAATAAATAAATAAATAAATAAATAAATAAATAAATAAATAAATAAATAAATAAATAAATTTATAAATGAAGGAAAAAAAATATTAAAAACATAATGATAAAATTTTTTTAATATTTAAATAAAGTAATAATGTTATTACATAAAAATATATTTAATTTTATATATATAAAATTTAATAAATACAATCTATTAAATGATTAAACAAATAAATGAATATATAACCATGAAAAATATATAATAAAATATAAAAAAAAATAATAAATAAGTATTTATTGCTTTCTTGTAATACTCTATGTAGAAAAAAATATTATTATTTATCATTTTGTATATTAATAAAATATAATATATATAAAATTTTTTTATATATATTATATTTTATTATTAATTAAAGTTTATATTTTTTGAATGAGTTTAAATTTTTAATATCAAGAACTTTAAGAAAATTTGTTTAATTTTTTTTTTTTCAAAGGTATATAAAGTTTTTTATTTTATATATATATATTTTTTTACATTAAAAATATTGTAATACTACATTATAAATAAATTATATAAAAATATTATATATATAATAGAAGAATAAAAATTAAAAAGTTTTTTATCATCACAAAAATATCAAGTACTTTTTTTAAAAATCATAATTATAAAAAATGAGTGAACCAATTACTGAAGAGACTCAACAAGAATTAGGCGTTATTGAAGAAACAAAAGAAGAAATTAAAAAAGATGAAGCAAAAGAAATTGCTGAAAAACCAACAGAAGAAGCTGTTAATAAAGAATCAGAGGAAGTAACACCAACAGAAATAAAAGAAGAAGAAAAGAAAACAGAAGAAGGAGGAGGGACAACAACAGAAGAAACAAAAGAGGCAAGTGATGAAACTAATGATTCTAAAAAAACGGAGGAAACTAAATCAGAAGAAGTTACATCAGAAGGATCTAAAACAGAAGAAGTAAAAGCAGAAGTAAAAACAGAAGAGGTAAAAACAGAAGAAACCAAGGAAACCACTAATAATGATAGTGAAGAAAAAATTGAAAGTACAAAAAAATCAGATGAAAAAGAATCAAAATCTGTAAAAAATTCAACTAGTAAGCTTAATGAAAAAGAATCTAAAAGTGTACATGGTAGTAGAACTAAATTAAATGGAAGTGAATCAAATTTAGCAAAAAAAAGAGCTTCAAGAGAAGTTTTAAATAAATACAGATCAAAAACTAATTTAAATCTCTATGGTTCAATAAATAATTTAAAAGGTTCTAGAAATAATTTAGCAGGATCTAAAACCTTTTATGGGAGTTCAATGCTTTTAAATAAAAATCATCTTTATCATGATCAAAATCAAGAACCTACTGATAGAATTACATATGAAAATACATATCAACTTAAACCAACAAAAAAGTAATAAATAATATAAAATAAAACACTAATGTTTATTATAACTATTATCTTTTATGATTAATATTATTTATTAATTTTTTATATTTTAAAATAATACTATAATTAAAATTTCAAAAATTTATCCATTATTATTTTTATTTTTTAAAAAAAATTAAGATTTAGTTCATATGAAGTAAAAAAAATGCTTGATGAATTATTACAAAAAAAATTTGTTACTGTTCATCAAGAAGAAGATGAAGATCCTGAAACTATATATTTCCAATATGAAACAAAAAAAGCACAAGAAATGAGTAAAGAACTTGCAAATGAAATTTTAGAAGAAGTAAAAAGTAAAATTTCTAATATTACCATACAGTAAAAAATAAATATATATTTATTATATTTATTTATGTTTATAACTATTAAATATATTTAAATAAAATATTAATATAAAATTATAATATTAAAATAAAAAAAGAATTTGAATATGATAGATATAAGTTCGTTGTAGATGTTACAATTGGTGAATATACTGGACAAGGTGTTAGAGTATCATCAAGAGCAATATGGGACACAAGTACTGATTCCTATGCTTCATCAACTTATAGACATGTAACTTTCTGAATTAAATATATTTCATTTATTCATTAATTTATATATGCATTTATTTAATTTCTAATTATTTTTATTAATACATTATTTTTTTATTATTAAAATTACTCTATCCATAAAATTTTTATATACTTAGGGAAATGTATTTGTAACTGCGATAGTTTTTGGTTGTTATTATGAATAAAAAAATACATCAGTAAAATGTATTTATCATATTCTATTCTATTAATTTAATGAACATAAATATAATGATAATAATGATATTAATAATCATAAGTAAATAATAAATAAATAAATATATATATATATTAATTATATATCAAAATAAAAAAATAAAATAAAAAAAAATAAAAAAAAAAAAATAAAATTAAATAAAAATAAAAATAAAAAAATAAAAATAAAAATAAAAAATAAAAAATAAAAATAAAAATAAAAATAAAAATAAAAATAAAATAAATGATAATCAATTAAATAATAATAATAATAATAATAATATAATAATAATAATAATAATAATTAATTAATTATTATTATTATTATTATTATTATTATTATTATTATTATTATTATTATAAGTAAATAAATAGATTTTCAGAAAAAATTATTTTACATTATCATATATATTTTTATATTATCGTATATTTATATTACAATGAATTATATAAAGATAACAAATAAATAAAATAACATTAAAAAATAATAATAATTATTTAAGGGGTATATACTTTATTATTGAATAAAAATAATATTTATGAAAATAAATCTGCAAAATATTCATCATATTCTTCTTCTTTGGTTTTTTCTTCATCTTCTTCTTTCGGTATAGGTTTACTCCAAATTTCTGAAGCTTGTATTCTATAATTATCTATTATATACAAAAAAGTTTTTTTAATATTAATATAAAGAATTTATTAACAAATTAAAAATAATAATATATTATTTCTTTTACCTTCTTTCTTTTGTTCTTCTTTCTTTTCTAATTCTTCTGTTTGGTTTAATGATTGTTTATCATCAAATTTTACTTTTTTCTTTTCTTTTTCTTGCTCTTCAATTAATTGTTGAACATAATCAATTTTATGATGTTTATATTCATTATCTGAAGAACCATAATGTTTTCTCTTTTTACTACGCTTATTTGAATCAATATCTTCATCGCTCGAATAATGTTTATGCTTTAATTTTTTTCTTTCTTCTTTCTCTTGCTTTTTAAGTTGTTTAATTTTTTTATAATTTAATTTGTATGAACATTTTGGACAAAGTCTTAATTTTACCAACGCATTTTTTTTTTCATTATCTTCTCTATAAGCAAAATTTACTTCCCAAGAATGTAAATTTTCTGATTCTGAACAATCAACATTACCACATATAAATTGGCCTATTATTATTATTCGTAACATACAAATAATAATATTTTTCATATTAATAATGATAATTAATAATAATAATCAATAATTATATTAAACAAACCTTTCCCAGAAATAAGTTCTCTTTCAATTCTCCACCTTAATGCTATTTTCCCTTCTTTATAATATTTTAAATTTGCTAAACAATATTCTTTATATAATTTATCATAATATTTTTTTGCAATTCTTTTCTCCCAAGTTGAATTATCATTATCTTTTTCTGTTCTAATAAATCTATATATAATGAAATAATTTTAAAATTATGAATTTTAAAATAATGTTTTTTATTAAAAAATGTTAAATATATATTTTTCTAAAACAAATTAATATACTTGAATTCTTTTTTTAATATATCGTATTCAGTTTGAATATTTTGTTCTTTCTGAAATTTCTCATTACTTCCATTATAGTATAAAAAATAGTCATTTATAAATTTTTTATGTCTTGAATATGCATCTAAACCTTTAACATTATTGCGAAATGAATTTTTAATTCCTGAACTAATTGGAATTCTAAAATGACCAGGTAATGAATTATTTGACATCAAAACAATTAACACGTTCCTTAAAATACTATTTAATGGTATTTTTACTATTATTAGTTTTTTTTTATTATAACTGTTAATGTATTTTTATTTTAAAACGAAATTTCAAATTTCAAAGTAAAAAAAATATTCAAAAATTATTTTTGAGTTAATATTTATTATAAAAATGATTTTTATTATTACTATAATAAATATATTATAGATATATACTTTAATAAATTTATTAATATAAAATATCTTGTAATTATATATAAAAATTTATCAATTCTATTTTAATAATACACTTTCAATGTTTTTGCAATAACTAAAATCAACTAAAAATAAATTTATTCATCATAAAGGTGAATAAAGTTATTTTGATGCTGGCTTTGCTAATGATGAAGTAGTGAGAATTTTTTTTTTGTGCTATTACATGAGAATCATAAATCATAAATATAACATATTTCAAAGGTTAAATTCATAAATTTAATAGATTATGCTTAACAAGGATTATGGCTACAAATGATAAATTAAAAATAAACTTTAATGAAAGTAATAAAGCCTATATGCTAAAGATGAAAGTGAAGATGTAAATTATTCAAGAAAAAATGCAAGAATAAATGATTAAACTACAATATGTTGAAATTAAAAGCATGATATCATAATTAATAAAATAATGTACATATAATAATAATTAAATAATTTATATATTCCCTCTATATTTTTTATGATTTTTAAATTTTAAAATGTTATATATATATAATATATATTTTTTAACGTTAACTCTAGAAACAGGTATTACTAAAGGATCAGATAATATAAATTTATTAATACAAGATTACATACAATAATAATTGTTTAAAATTAATTATTTTTTTTAATTTTTATTTAATAAAATTAAAATAATCATTACATAAAATATAAATTGATTGAGCTAACAATTATTATTATTATTATTATTATTATTATTTCTATTATTATTATTATTATTATTATTATTTCTATTATTATTATTATTATTATTATTATAATTTGTATTAATAATTAATATAAATAATTAGCTTATATAAAATTTTGAATATATTATTATTATATAAATAATAATAATAATAGTATAAATATAAAAAAAAAATAAAAAATAAAAAAAAAAAAAAAAAATAAAGAATAGTATCAATTTGTATATTATTTAAAATTTTAAGGTATATGGTACTTCATTTTGTTTTTTCTCGAATTCTCTATAAGCATATTTAATAATATTGCTATAATCATTTTTCATTTTTTCAATATAAGGTTTACCTATAATAAAGAGAAAAAAGATAATAATATATAAATATATATATTTTCTTAATATATATATATATATATTGATAATTACCATCATATTTTACAATATCACCATATTTTTTATATATTTTTATACACGATTTAATAATTTTTTTGTTTAATGGCTCTAAATCTTTAACAAAGTTCTTTCTATATAATTCCTCAATAAATCTTGCAATTGGTAAACTACTTTCTCCATGTTTAAAAAAACGACTATATTTTTTATTATAAAATAAATATTAATATTGTTTTTAATTATAATTATTTATTAAATAAAATTTTTTTCAAAATAATAATAATAATAATAATAATAATAATAATAATAATAATAATAATAATAATAATAATAATAATAATAATAATAATAATAATAATAATAATAAAAACTTACTATGGGTTAGATATTTTTGATTCGAATTCCCTTATTTTTTCTAGCTTTTCTTCTCTTTTTTTGATTAATTTAGACAAAGCATTCCAAATTGATATAGCCTTATTAATAATATACATAAGTAATTTTAATAATTAATACATAAAAAAAGTAACATAATAATAATTTAAAAAATTAATAAAAAGAATATTATACCTCTATAAATTTCATCGAAAATTCATATGAGCCATATTTAATAGCTAAATCTACCTTTTCATTAATTGGCATCTTTAATCTGTTAAATATACATTCCATTGCTTCTTGCATTGATGGAAGAGTCATATATATACCACCTGCGATAGTATCATATGATTTATCGATATTTTTACTATACAAATTATGTATTATTACAATAAAATATTATATATAATTAAACATGAATATATAAATAAATAAATTTATTAGTAAATTAATTAAATTAAAATGTTAATAAATATTATAAAAATGTGTTTAATGGTATTTATTAAGGTGAATTAATTATTTACCTTTGAGTAAAGTATTTACTAATAGCATCCGATAATTCATCATCACTATTTACATATGAATTACAAGGATTAGGTGGAAATGATGTATCATCATCAATATCATCATAATCATCCTCAGCCCAACTTGATTTTGATTTTGATGTTTGAACTCTTGATGAATTATTATCTTTTGATAAAGAACCTTCTTTTAATATTGAACTTTCCTTTAATATAGATTTTGATGGATTATTTTCTTTAGAAACATTGGAATCCTTAATTTCATTTTTTATACTATTGTTAATAGAATCTTTCTTTTGATCAAATTCATTTTTTTCTTTATCTTTTTCTTTATCTTTATCATCATCATCTTCTTTTATAACTTTATCTAAATATTTACTATTAATATCAAAACCTCCTGAATCAATATTTCCAATAATTTTTTGTCTTGATAGTGCATACATATATTCTAAAACTTCAGGATTCCAATAACCGTCAGCTGTTTTACTAATTTCATAAGATTTATATTTATATTTTTTATACTTTTTCTTAAATAGTATCATTTGATTTTTTTCATCATGAGTTATTAATTCTTTTTTTAATAATTCATGATAATATTTTTCATCAGATCTTCTTTGTTGTTCAATAGAATCTTTAATAATAATATCATGAATAAAATCACATTTAAGATTAATAACATATTGTTTATATTCATCCATGGTTATTATTGTCTCATGCTTCTTTTGAGCTTTTTTCTTCTTAACAATATATGCAGGAATATATCCACCATAATTATATTTTAATGATTCATATTTTGAACTAGGAATAAAATCCATAGCAAATGATCTATCCTTGAAGAATTTATCTGCTTTTATATGATACTTTCCTGGTTTACGAGTTAATAATTTAATATCAGGTTTATAAACAATTTTTTCTGGTTTTTGCTTCTCTTTTTCTTTTTTATCCTTTTCACTATCAAAAACTATAATTTGTTCATTAATATTAGAGAATAAAGAACGATTTTCATCTTCTAAATAACATAGTGGAGCAGCTGTTATTTTATTTTTATCTTCATCTTATATATTTTTAATATATTATTGTTATTCAAAAATTTAAAATTAATAAGTAAATTTTTATTATATTTAAATTATATATTGATTAAATATGTTTTAAAAAAATATTTTATATACAATCTAAGAAGTCACTATCTTTATGAAGAATAAATTTAGTAATTTCTTTATATAAATTTTCTGCTTCTTTATTCATATTCAATTTTTCATCTAAATATTTTTTCTTTTCTAATTCATTCGGATTTTCAAATTTACACATAATATCGAGTAATGGATCTATTTTGAGCAATCCAACATCTTCATTGATGGATCTTTTTAAACCATGAATTCTCATTGGTGTCTTAATATATTATTATAATATGAAGTATATATTAATTTAATTTAAAAGAAATTAAATATTATTACAACTATTATTATTTTATAATACACAATAACATACTGAAGTATCGAAATTAAATTCATTTAAAAAATCATTATCATATGTTTCTTGTAATTTTTTATACTCTTCTTCCTGTTATTATTAATTTAAAAAAAAATATTCATTAAAAAAGTTTTATTCAAATTATCATAAGATATATTTTATCATAAAAATTTACCAATTCGTCCATTTCGTCATAATCAAATCTGTTTTTAGGGTCATTATTATATACATGACTTTTTTCAAGATAATATGAATGTTTCTATATATTTAAAAAGTAAAAAGAATATGACAAAAAGAAAAATATAAATATTTATAAAAATATTAAATTTTATTTTCTTATTAGTATTTTAAAATTTACTTTTGGTTTTGTACTATATATGGGTTTTTTATTAAACGTATATAGCTTAAACTGTAATAATGAGTTATTAGATAATTCATGATCTGATGATTCACAATCGGATTTATCTTGATTATTATATAAAGTTTCCCATTCACGGGACTCATTTATTTTTTTTATTTTATCATACATTTCTTTTATATGCTCATCTTTTAAATCCTCTTCAATATTTGTTAAGTTGTTATCTATTAATACTTGACCAATAGTTGAATTATATTCATATCTATCTTCCATTTCATTAAACACTTTTTTAATTTTTTCATATAAAGTTAATTTTTCATTATTATTATTTTCTTCTTTATTTTTTCTATTTTTATTTTTATCTTCAATATTAATGATTTTTATTCCTTTTCTATCATCTAAATCTCTATTTTGATTGTATTCTCGTTTATTTAATTTCTCTAAGTCTTTGCTAATATCTTTATAATCATTTATTTTATTAATATTAAAGAAAGATTCGTCAAGATCATCATTATTTTCATAATCATTATCATTAGATCTATCATCTTCAGAACACTCATCGTTTTCATCTTTATTTAACATTTTTCTTCTCTTTTTTAAAATTGATTTAATTTCTTTTTGAATTTTTGTATCATTTTTTTTAATTTTCTTATCATTATTTTCATCAATAATTATTTTGTTCATTTCTTCTTTAAATTTTTTTGAATTTTCTTCTTTATTTCTTGATTCAATAATTGGAGGAATAATTAAATTTTTAGCAGGATTGATCATATCATCAAATTGTCTATTCATCTTTAATATAATTATTATTATTAATATTATTACTTATTATATTTTATTATAATGGTTAATTTAATAAAAATATTTACATCATTTATTTCATTATTAAATTTCTCTTCAAAAGTTAATTCTTTTTTTTCTTTTTCTTTTTCTTTTGTTTCTTTAAATTTATTATTTGTTTGTAAATAGTACATTTCTTCATCCATTCTAAATTCATGTATTTATATATATAATATTTAATAATTTATTAAAAAACTTGGATTTTAAATTATATAATTAATATTTAAAAATTTATTAAAAAAAATTACTTTCTTCTTAGTTCAGTTCTGAATATCGTAAATATTCTATCAGTATTTGTTTTTTCATTAAAAACACCAATCTTATTCAGTTCTAAAAAATTAATTATATTTTTATTTCGCAATATATATAATTTTAATTAACAGTATAAATTATTTTCCTAAATTTTAAAATAATAAAAAAATAAAAACATACTATTTTTTCTAACTAAACAAAATTCCAAAATTTCATCTTTTATATTATTTAATCTTGCGAACATATGCTTTAATAATTGATTATAAATTTCAGGTGTTTTTGCAATTTTTCTTATAAATGATTCCATTTTTCCGTATCTAAATATAACTTCAGATATAAATATATTTATCTTATATATTTATGTAATTATTAAAAGTAGTATACTATATAATTAATTTTTTATATACAATAAAAAGATTATATTAAACTTACAACATTTTGTTGTTCATCTTTATTAATCCATTTAACATTATCAATTTCTTTTATTATATTATTCATTATTCTGTTTACAATTTTTTTGTCTATATATTTTTAGTTTTTTATTATATATATTAATTAATATATTATTATTATTATTAATTTTTTTTCAAATATATATAAAAATTTTTATTACCTTTTATTTTTGGAACCTAATTATAATATTTTTTTTTAAAAAATAATAAGTAATGAAAGAATATATATAAATAATAATAATAATAATAATGATAACAATTAATAAATAATAATTTAACATGAATATTATAAAAAAAAATATGGATTATAGTTATTTTTTTTTATTTTACATGGCTTTTTAATAAATTTCTATTCGGCTTTTTTAATTTATTTTCAAGCATTTCTTCATATAATCTTAGATATTCATCTAAAGTCATATCTTTAGGATATATATTTTTCATATTCAATTCTTTGTTTTCTTCCTCATCAGTACTTTCATCTTCATCATGATCTTCTAAATGAATATCTTCTTTAATTTTTTGATAATTTACATCAGGTACATTTCCCCAACCTCCTATTTTTGGATATTTTTGTGATATAGTATCTGTACTTTCTTTAATATAATCATTTAAAATTTCCTTTTGAAGTTTATATAAATTTTTTCTATAACATACAGAATCATATTTTTTGGGACAGCATTCATAAATTTGTTCTTCTTCATCCATTAAGATACTATCATTTAATTCAAATAAATATTTGTTTGCATCAAAAGAATGAACTTTCTTAGAAATAGTAGGTATTCTTGAAAAAGAATGATCATTCCATTTAATTAAAGCTTTCATTGGTTTTTCAATTCTGACTACATCATTAGATTTCATATTAATTTTACAATTTTTATTATTATACTTTATATAAGTTAACCTTTTTGTAAAAATATTGTTATAACTTGAATACTCATATTTTTTACGGGAATAAGGATAATGAAGATAATTATTAATTTCTGTACTAAATAAATTTCTACTAAATATATTATGACTTTCTTCACTAAAATAATTTCTAAATGGTCCAGATTTTATGACAAAATCATTATATAGAATTTTACCAATATTTCTTTTTTTTAATACTCCATTTCTTTGATTTTTATCATAATAATATTTTCTTTTTGATATTTTAATGATAGGATTTGTTAAAATATTAAATATATTTTTATTATTTAATAATCTTTTACTTAAAAATTTGTTATTTTTAATTTTCTCCAATACTTTATCATCGATTAATTTCTTTTGATCAATTAATTCTTTTGTTTCTTTTACTGATTCTTCTATTTTTTGATAATTCGATGAATTATTTCTTTTTTCAGGTGGTTCAGAATTTTCTTTAATACTAAAATTTGATTCATTTTCTTTATTATTATCTTGTCGTGATATGGAATTTGTTTTATTTTCTTCATTTTCTGTTCCTTCTTCTATCTTATCATCCTTATTTTCTTCATCCTTTACATCAAAAATTGTTACTTTTTTACTTTTTTTATTGTTTACAAATTCAGATAATTCAGGATTTCTGTTTAATCTAAGCAAACCTTTTCCCATATCACCAGTTAAGACATTTACTCTTCTCATATTATCATAATTTCTTTCAATATTTTTTAAACATTCATTTTCTTCTTCATTTAAAAATTCCTGATACTCATTTACATCTTCATTTGATATTGTTTCTTTATATAAGTTTTTATTACTTTCCAAAGTAGGTTCTTTATTTTTAAAATTCTTTTCTTTATTTATATATATTATGTATAATATTACAATGTTATATTTAATATCATTATATTATTAAATATAATTATTAACTTTTATATTATTAATATTAATTATTAATTATTAATATTAATTATTATTATTATTATTATTATTATTATTATTATTATTATTATTATTATTATTATTATTATTATTTTTTATTATTATTTATATAACAAACATATATAATATATTACATAAAGATATATTTACCTCCTTGATTATTCGATTCTTCAATAGATTGAGTATCAATATCACTCACTGAATTATCAATTTTAAACATATTATTAAAAAGTCTTTTATAGATACTTTCATTACTTGATTCATTACTGTTATTATAGATATTATTAGCATATATTATATAACTGCTATTACCATAAGGATCAATATTATCAATGTCATCATCTTTTTGAATTTCATTTTGTTCATCTTTTTTTTTATTATAATTATAAAATTTGTTATCAATTATGTTATTAGCATTTTTAAGAACAGCTTTTAAATCAAATTCACCATGTACATGACCAACGCATGTACATTTATGATTAGTATTAACAACGGAATTGTTTTTAATTTTTTTATTAATCCCTATACAGCATTTACAAAATTTTTTATTATCAAAACTTAGTAATGTATTATTATATTTTAACTTTCTAGAAGCATTTAAAATATTTTTAAAGTTTAAATCTAAATTCATTTGCCTATACGATGAAACTATATTATGTTTTCGATTTTCAAATAAATTATCATTTTCACTTTTATTATATACATGTATTTAATCATTTAAATATAAAAGCGTTATATTATTAATATTTAAAATATATAGAAAAATTATTATTATTAAATATTAAAAATATATTTTAACTATAAAATTTATTCATAATAATAATTAAAATATATTTTATGATTATTTATTAAAAAATTATTATACGTTTTATTTTCTGAAATTTCTGTAGTATCTTTTGTCATAATATTATCATCATAATCATTATCATATGTTTGAGGATTGCATTCTAATAAATTATTATCTTCATTAATAATTGATAAATTATTAATTTTATTGTTATTTATTTGTTCAGTTGAATAGGAATTATATTGTTTTTCATATTCAACTTTATTATTTTTCATTTGTTCTTTAGAAGTATTGTAATTTAGATTATTATTTAATTCTCTATATTCACTTTTTGATGAATCTAATGTTTTTTTATTATTTTTGAAAATATAGATAAATATATATAGTTAAATATAATAATAATATAATTTAGAAGTAATAATAAATAACAACAACAATTATAATATATTACTATAAGGATCATGATCATTTATTATAGATGTCTTTAGGGAAGGATTACAAGAGTTTACTTTCATTCCAGTAATTAACGTTGAACTTCTTCTTCTATCCATATATGTATTAATTGATTTCTGAATATTCAAACACTGGCTTTCTGATATTTCTTCATCATTTAAACTATCAAGACTATCTGCATTCTCTTCATTAGTTTTATCAAATATATTATTTAAATTGATTTTACATCTTATATTTTCTACTTCTTTATTATTTAATTTTAATCTGTTATAATTATTTGTTTTTAAACTACTTTGGGATTCTGTTGATTCATCAGTTTCAGTATTCCATTTTGAACTTTCAAGCATTGATCCAGTATTGTTTAAACTTTTTTTATTTAATGAATTAACGCTTTTTGTACTTTTATATAGTTTCATTGGCTCATTTTTCATATTTTTTTTATTATAATCTTTTTTTAATGAAATATTAGAATGATCCATTAAGGTTTGATGTTTTTCTAATTGAAAATTTTTATATAATATAATTATATAATATAGACAATATTGAAAATATAGATTATATATATATTGTATCTTTTTATATTAATATATAAATTTATAATTTATTGATAAAAAT
This sequence comes from Anaeromyces robustus, assembly GCA_002104895.1. NCBI lineage: Eukaryota > Fungi > Neocallimastigomycota > Neocallimastigomycetes > Neocallimastigales > Neocallimastigaceae > Anaeromyces > Anaeromyces robustus. Next base: position 365,846 of record MCFG01000008.1, on the reverse strand, counting down.
AATAAAATATAATAAAAAATTCATTTTTACAACTACTTTGAATCATCATTGAATTTAAAAGTATATTTTATAATGTTTTATAATATGTAAATTATTGTTTACTAAAAAAATTTTTTTTTTCATTAAAATATATATATTATATTATATTATATTATATTAAATTAAAATAACAACTTTAATTATGAATAAAACTTTAAGCATTAATATAATATTCGGTTTTAATAAAATTATTATATGAAAAAATAAAAAAAAAAACAACTGTATTATAATAATTAACAATTATATATCAAAATTTTTATTCTTATGTATTTAAAACATTTAGATAATTTCTATTATAAAAAACAAAATATATTTGTTTTTTATATTAATATTGAATCACTTAAAAAATTAGATATATAAAAAACCAAGATTAATACTTTATAGTTTTAATAATATATAATTTAATTTATTCTTATTTATATATACATATATTTATTTATCTTATTTATATATACATATATTTATTTATGTTATATTTTATACTATGATTAAGAATTATTATGGTCATTTATTAATAAATTTTTTAATGAATTTATTAAAAAACCAAAAAAACATGTAATATATATATATAAAAAATAAATAAATTTATTATTATTAAATAATTTTTTTTAATTTTTTTATTAATATTTTATTTATTATTATTATTATTATTTAATATTATTATTATTATTATTATTATTTTGTTATTAGTAATTATTATTATTATTATTATTATTTTTTTTTCATTTTATTATTAAAGAAATTATAGAAATTATTAAATAAATATAAAATAATAATGATAATAATAATAATAAACTAAATTATCATTATATATATATAAGAAGTTAATAAACTAATGAGTATTAATAATTATATACTAATATAGAGAAAGAAAAATTTATATATAAAAAAAAAAATAAAGTAGTAAACTATAAATAATGAAAATTTTATATAATTAAAAAAAAAAAAAGATAAATTTAAAGAAAGCAATATAATTAAAAAAAAAAAAAAAAAATAAATTTAAAGAAAGCAATATAATTAAAAAAAAAAAAGGAAAAAAAAATAAAAACTTAAAAACAAGAAATTAAAAAAAAATATATACATTATAAAATATTAAATCTATTAAATATTTAATTGAATAATCATTACTATATATTATTATATATAAGCTAAAGTGAATAATAATAGTTATAATATTAAAAGGTATTTATTTTTAATTTTTTTTTTTTGACTATTCATTTACATATTAATATGTATATAAATAATGTAGTAATATTATAATATTATGGTATTGATATATATTTTTCTTATATATTGCTATCTTTCTTTATGTTGTTAATATTAATCTTTTTTTTTTTTTTTTTTTTTTTTTTTTTTTATGTATATGCCATTATGCAATTATTAATAAAATTTATATAAAATGGATTCCAAAAATTCTATAATAATAATAAATACATTATTTATGTTGTATTTTTTTTTTTAATATATAAATTGTCGTATTATTAGGAATCATTGTGAATGTATGTTATATGTTATATATGATGTGTAGAATACAAATTATTTTGATATACTATATGATGCTGTATTATATTAAATTATTCAACAACTAAAATGTAAAAAAAGCATAATAATTATAGTATCATCATTGTATTTTCTTCTGGTTTATTTATTGCATAACAATATCCATAAGCACCGGTATTTGGGAAAAAGGTTGGGGTATTTTCACTCTTTTTCATTGAAGCTTTAGATTTTATTGGTTTTATATATCTTCTTTTCATAATATAATCCTTTTAAAAAAATAAAATTATGTAAATTAAAAGAAAAAAATATTAATAACAATTTTTATATCATTAATATATATATCTTTATATTTCTTTATTAATTAATAATTATATAATCAATTTATAATTCATACTTGTTTAACAGTTTCTTCTTCAGCACAAAATTTTCTTTTTATACTCTGTTGAACAAGTGGGCATTGAGCTGGGAAGCTTGAAGCAAATTCTAATGAATGAACCATTTTTCGTTGTTATCGTTATTAAAGGGTATTAAAATTTTTTAAACCGTTAAAAATTTTTGGTATATTCTTTTCTGTTATTTAAATAGTATTTTATTATAAGGGTCTTTAAGTTTTCATAAAATATATTAAATCCAATAATGCTTTTTTTTATTTTTCAAATATATTTAATATATTAATTATATATTTTCTTTCTTTAAAAAAACTGATAAAAAATTGAGTAGTTATTATTTTATTATAGAATAAGTGTATTTGTAACTTTTTTTATTATTAATATATTATATATTAAATATGATACAATATATTAAAAAATGTATCTAATTTATTATTATTTTTTGTATTTAAAATTTTTTCGTATTATCTTTCTTTTGTTATATCACTTTTGAAAAATTTACTATTTAGTAAAACACAATAAAGTAGAAGTTTAGCATTCAAATCCAAATAGGAAGTCACAAAACAATTACTATCTTTTTTTTTTATTATAATTTATAATTTTTTATATCTCTTATTATAAATTATTTCTTTAATATTTTTTTAAAAAAAAAATTTAAAAAAAGAAGAATTTGAATCATTTTTATACTTTTTTTTATATATTTATGAAAAATTTTAAAAAGAATAAATTTTTTTAAAAATTGATTATAAATTTAAATTGTAATATATAACAGATTACAGTTGATAATATATATAATAGTATTAAATTAATTTATTACATTTTTAAATAAATTAAAATTAAAATGTAATAAAAAAAAAAAAAAAGGAATAAAAAACTAATAAATAACAAGAAAAATAATATAATAATAATCATGAAAAAAAAGCTTAAATGTAATTAAATGTAAATGTATGTAATAGATAATGTAATGAAAATAAATAAATCAATGAATAAATAATAAATAGATAAATAATATTAAATAAAGTTTTAAATATAATTATTAATAATATTATAGAATTATTAATAATATATTCAATTTTTTTAACCTTTTATATTTAGCAGAAAAAACAAATATATAATAATATTTATTATATTATATATAATTTATTAATATATTATATAATATATTAATACTATTAAAAACATGTCAATATTAAACAATTGATATTTAAAAAATAGTATTACCATACAATGCAATATTAACATAAAATATATTACAGTTAATAGTTAAAATTAATTAATTAATTAATTAGAAGTGACTAATTAATAATTGATTTATCTCTATAAAAAACAATTATTAACTACTAGTATTAATCTCTATCATTTAGGTTTTGCTTAAAATATATAGTATATAAAAAACAGAAATATAATAAAATGCAAAATAGCATAAACCATAGTAAGAAAAAAATTTAATGTGCTTATCCAATCATAATAAAATTAATGAGAAAAATTATAATAGAAAAATTTATTTTCATTAATACAATCTTATAATCATATATTTATCATTCATAAATTTCTTTTCTTCTTAATATGTTTTTTCACATAAAATTTATAATTTAAATACATCAAAATATAATTTGAATTTGAAAATATTATTAATATTATTACAATTAAATAATATTCTATATATTTGTATTTGAAAATACATTGCTCTTAAATATTTTAATTCTACTAAATGTAAAAATGTGGTTAATAATATTATAATAAAAAAAAGTTCAATAAATATAAATAATTAATAATACATTAATTAATATATTAAAATACATGATGATAATATTGATACATTACAAAGTGGTAATACAAAAAATAAAATGTATTGTATTAATATTTAATACAATACGTTTATTTTAATAATATTTGTATTATTAATTATTAATTGAAAGTGTAATATTATTATTATTATTATTAAATAATATTATTGTTTAATATAATAAACTCAAAAAGCTTAAATAAAAAAATGTTTTATTTTTATTTATAAAATTAATATATATTTATATTATATGTATTATATGAAATATAAATAATAATTTAAATAACTATAATAAAGATTTATTTTTAAATTTAAACTTTTTATCACATTGCTAAAATACAGTTTAGCCTTTAAACAAAAACATATTATAATGTATTTCTTAATGTTTATTGTATTTATAATTTTAAATTTCTTTATTTTTTGAAAATAACTCCTACATTTATAATATGTATTTATAATAATTATTATGACAAAAAATGTAATAATTTTAAAAATAATTAAATATTATTTTTTTTTTTTGACTTCATAATAATGTCAAAAAAATCTTTTAAGTTGTCCATTAATATTTAACAATTGGACTAATTTTTTTTTAAAAAGAATATTAATAGCAAATAAAATTATAAAAAAATTAAACAAGAATGTTTAAAATGTATTAAAAATGTATTAAAAATGTATTAAAATAAAAATATAATGTATTGAAATTTGAACATATTACTACTCTTATTTGAATATTTATAATATATATATGTTTATATGTTTATAACAATTGAATAATTACGTAAATTAAAATACTTTTTATATGTAATACATAATTGTACAATTTTAATAAATATAGTACTTGATGATAAATTATATAATAAAATAAATTTATATAAATAAATAATTAATAATATTGTATTTTTATTTATTATTAATATAGCTTAATATTTTTTATGAAGTTATTTAATAATTATTATTAAAATATTAATATTAGTTTTTTCTTTAAATAAAAATTTCCTAAAAAAGAAATGTTAAATAAATTAATATTGCTAATTTAAGAGAAAAAATTATTATTTTAAAAATATTAGATGATAGGAAATATAATTAAATTATACTTGCTTATTATTTATATTTTTATCATTTAAGAAAGACCAAAATTATATAATCATATAAGAAAAAACAAAATTATATATAATGAAGATAGATTAAAGAAATATAAGTAGCTTTAAAATAAAACATAAATTAATACATGTCTTTATATTTTAATTATTTTTAATAAAGCTTAATTATATTATTAATAAAAATATATATATATAATTTTTTTAACAGTATATCAAGGCAATATTAGATACTTTTATAATATAAATAAATAAATAAATAAATAAATAAATAAAATTTATTTAAATTTTTATTATTGATGATACATAATTAGCTAAAATATATTTGTGCTTGTAATTAAAATACAATTCTGTAATAAATTGAAGATATTAATGTATATTAAAGTAAAAATGAAAAATCATTCCAGTTTTTTGTTGTATTTATATAACTCTATATTATTTAATTTTTTTATCATATAATATATATTACATGAAAATTACATGAAAAATCATGTATAATGATATAGATTTTTAAATATTAATTTTTTATGTTACCTATTTTTATTAATTTTAAAGTTCAATATTATAAAATAGGTAACATAAAGAAATTAATTTATATATATAGTATTCTATATTGAAAAAATATAAAATTTTAATATTTTTTTTTTTAAGATTAATTATTTTTATTTATTATGTACATATAATAAATACATTAAAATATGATTGGTTATATTTCAAATATATTATAATATGTATATTGACCAATTCAAAATTAATTATAATAATAACTGTTATGAAATTAATATATCACAGTCAAATCATAAATATATTAATTTAAATTAACAATAGCATTTTATACGTTGTACTCTCTTTTTATTATTATAGATAAAAAAAAAAATAAATAAATAATAAATTAATTAATTAATAAATAAATAAATAAATAAATAAATAAATAAATAAATAAATAAATAAATAAATAAATAAATAAATAAATAAATAAATAAATAAATAATTTATTTATTTATTTATAATATCTTTAATTTATGATAATTTTTAAAAATGTCACTTATTTTTTATATTTTTTAAAATTTATTATTAGATTAGTAATTTATTTTGTTATTATTTTATAAGCGCAGAAATTAATAATATATCTTATTTTTTCTGTAAATTAAATTTTTTTATTAAAAAAAAAAAAAAAGAATTATAAATGATAAAAGTTTTTTATAGGTAATAATGAAAAAATATTATTTGATATAAAGATAATTCCATTTTTTACAAGTATACCATATAATAAGATTAATAAAATAAGATAAATATATATACAATTTAATATTTTTAAGTTTTTTTTTTTTTTTTTGACTTTCATTTAATTACAACTTTAAATAACTGGTAATACAAATTACAATTCTCATTTCTTTTTATAATTTTAATTTATCTTTTCTTTTTTCTTTTTTTATATAAAAAAATAATACTATATTTAATAAAGTTAATTATTTTTTTATTAAATTCAATAAAATTTAACAAAATTTGTATTAGAAATTAAAAACAAAACAATATTTTTATAAATTAATAGGAAATATGTATTTAATGTATAATAATTAATTATTAAGAAAATAATTAAAGAGTTTTAATTTCATTAAATGTAATTTATTTTTAAATATATATAATATTTTCATTTTCATTTTCATTTTCATTTTTTTTTAAATATACATTATTCTATAAATATAAATTAAATTTATCTATTATTTAATATATGCAATTATTCACTTTTATGTAATAATTAATTATTATTATATGTTATTATAGTATCATTTTTATTAATTATTATATATTATTATAATATTATTTTTATTAAAGAAAAAGATAAAAATTGAGTACTACTTTTTTTTTATTATATATTAAAAATGGATAATTCAATATATGATGAAAATTTTAATATCTTAGAATATAAAAACAATAATATGAATAATCTTTCTTATTCTTCAGAGAATTTTATGTATTCACCTTTAAAATGTCATTATCCTTCCTCATATATACCAAGTGACAGTTATAAAACTTCAAAATGTATAAGAATAAAGAAACATTCAAATCATGGAAAAAAAAGATATAAAATAATTAATAATATGAAAAAATTAGATGATTCGAAAACTTTATCACAAGATAGTAGTAGTGAAATGAGTGTTAAGAAACGTATGGAATTATTACAAAATGACAGAAGTAAAAAAATGGAAATAATATTAAAAAATTCTGAAGAACAATTGAAAAATACGAAAAAGGATTTTGAAACAAACATAAATAACTTTAAGGATGACAGTGATAATAATAATGATGATGATTTAAACTCATCTTCTATTTTTACTTTTGATTCTATACCTACTATTTCAACTTTTTCATTTGGTTCTTCAGACCAAACTAAATCTACAATAAAAAGAATATATAAGAATTATATGGATAGTATAAGTATTGATTCTCCTTCACGACTTAGTAATGAAACCTTTTTAAAATATATTGAAACACCAATTTTTGAGAAAACTAAAGTCTTTCTTAATAAAGATGAAAAAGACAATAATAAAAAAATTATAAATGATATTAATGAAAATATATTTTTCAATAGTAATAGTAATAATAAAAATCAATGTAAAAGTGAAAATAAAAACAAGGATAAGGATCAAAATAAAAAAAATGGGTATCATTTACGTCATACATATAGTGAAGAAAGTGATTTTTATTCTTCATATGATTTATCTAATTCGCCTATAATTCAACATCAAAAACATTTATCATCAAAGAATAAAAGTCAGGATGATATACTTTTAACACCAGAAAGTAAAGTGTCATCTCATTCTACGAATTCCTCTATAATAATGAATTCATCATCTATATTAACAACTACACCCAAGAGTTCATTTAAAAAATCACCAATTAAAAACGAAGAGAAAAATAATTCATCATTAAAAGATAAAACCAAAAATGAATTATTGGAGAATTTTTTAACTCCAAAACACGATACTATACCTTCTTTTATAAATAATGTTACTGCGAAATTTGATTCAGAAATAAAATATATAAAAAAAAATCCATTAATTGTTTCTAGTGATTCATTTTCTTCAAAAAATTTATCAAAATATTCCTCTAATAAAGATTCAATAATGAAATCTAATAATAATAATAATAATAATAATAATAATAATAATAATAATAATAATAATAATAATAATAATAATAATAATAATAATAATAATGACAATAATAATAATAACAATAATAATAGTAATAATGACAACAACAATAACAACAACAACAACAATAGTTATAATAATAATGATAACACATTAGATAATATAAGCATTTTAAATGAAGATTTAGAAATTGATTCCATTATACTAAATCCATCGTTTTCTTATATGGATAATAAATTAAATAATATTAATAACTTGTCTTGTGAATTATCATATCTAAAATTAAATAATACCCCAGGGAATGAGAAGAAATCGTATTCGAATTATATATTTAATAATTCAGAATCTAATAATACTTGTATTAAGAAACATGAATCTAATGATATAAATGAAAATAAGAATAAGAATATTAACAAAGATAAAAGTGAAATTTTATTAGATAATATATACACTACACCAAAATCTACTAGAAGTAAGAATATTAAAAATAATAATAAATTGTTAAAGAATATTGATAATACTTCATTGGTTAATGAAGTTAATTATGTTGAAAATAATAACGATGATGATAATAAAAGTTATACTATTAGTCCTTCAAAAAGTTTTGAAGAATTTTTAATAGATAGTATGAAAATAGTAGAAAATCATTCATTTAAAGGAAAGACGAATAATTTGAATAATGAAGATATATATAATACTAATCAAAATATGAGTTTAAATAGTAAACAGGAAGATCATCTTTTAGCAAGTAGTAAAGTTTCTATTGAGGATAAAGATGAAATTGAGGATTTGAAGATAAGTTATTTTAAAGATGAAAATATATCATATCAAAAAGGTCAGTTTCAAAATGAATTAGAATCCATAAATATTAACAAAATAAAATCAGAAAATCATTTATTCATAGATAATAATTTATCAACATTTTCAACAAACTCAGTACCATTGGATGACGATTTATTTGTTTCTATTCGAAAAAATAATAGTTATGATGATAATAAATATAATACAAATATAGATAATGAAAAGCACTATATTAACTATCCAAATAGCTCAATAATGAATGAAAATAATAAAGTTATACAAGAAAATAAAAGTTTTCATGAAGATATTGAAGATATTGATAATAAAAAATATGAATATATAAAAGATTTCAGTGATACCATTGAAGAAGATAATAAATTGGTCAACGATATTTTAAATAAGTATAGTAATAATAAAAAGAAAATTAATAATGATAACAACTCTATACCCCTTATGCAATCATTAATTAAAGAAAATAATATAAATGATTATGACAGTAAAAGCTTAAATAATTTTAGTACATTAGTAATAGAAAATGAGGAGAATAATTTACTTAGCGATGTTAATCAAAAAGAATTTAAAAAATTTAATGAAGTTATGAATAATCTTTCAAAAATACGTCATTCTGATTTATATCTTGCACAAACTTGTATTAATAATCAAAACATATCAAATAATATACCATGTTCTTCTTATAAAAAAAAGTCATGTAATATATCATTACCTGATTCTGATTTTAAATTTAGTACAAATTCTAATAAAAAAATAAATGCATTAACAAATTCTGATAATGATATTCATTTCGACAATAAATATCAATCTCATACTGAATTAAAAAATCATTATAATCCTTCTTCAACATCAGGGTCAATATATGATTATCAAAATAATAATTTTAGTAATAGTAATGGTAAAACTGTTGTTTTTAATAGTGATGATGATAATGATAATGATGATAATGATAATAGTATTAATTCTTTGGATTTTGATTCCTCAAATATGATTATTGAAAATGATGATGAAAATGATAGTAATGATCATTATTCATTTAAGGATAGTAATGATAATAATATTTCACCTATTTTAATGCTGGATAAATTAACCTTAAATAATAATAATAATAATAATAATAATAATAATAATATTGAAAAAGATCATAACATTTTTGATAATGCAGAAAAGAATAGTTATCTAAAGGATTCAAACAAAATAAATAATCAAAATATTTTATATGGTTTTAAGAATAATAATAACAAAATATTAGATGATATATCGTTTGAAATCGATTCTGTAAATTCTTCAATGAATTCATCAAAGTTAAAACATTCATCATATTCTTATTCCAATCAACTTTCAAAAAGTAATTCTATTATTTCATCAAAATCAAGTATTATTTCTTCTATAGACCATAATTATAATTTACCTAATATTAAACATAATAATGATTCCTTTTTCAATTATTCAATAATTGAATCTTCTTCTTATACCAATAAAAAATTATCAAAAAGCTTTACAAAGAAAGGTGATGATAGTGATGATGAAGATGATGAATTGAATAAAAATAAATCATACCAACAACAAAATCAAAAATTAAATTATGATCATGATACTATTGATGAATTTAGTTATACTCATTATCCTGTTCATAGAAGATATTATTCACAAAGAAATGATTCAGATAGATGTTATCATAATAAAAAAGATTATACTAAATCTTCATCCATATTATCTTCACCTACATTATTGAATTATTATCAAGAAAAGGAAGGAAAGGAAAAAGAAAAAGAAAGAATTAGAAGAAATGATAATATTAAAAAGAGAAAAAGTGAAAGTAAAAATCTTTATGATAATTTAATGGATGAAAATAATCAAAATAATATGAAACTTGTATGTGATATTATTGCTCGTATGAATTCAATACAAAATAATCTTAATCGAAAGTTTGAAATGCAATCTAAACTATTGGAAGATTTAATCAATGGGAGAGAAACAAATAATAATATAAATATTAATACTACTAATAATAAAAGTAGTAGTAGTAGTAGTAGTAGTAATAGTAGTAGTAATGATATTACAACAAATAATTTATCATCTTTATTAACAACTCATATACCTAATAATACTGTTCATTGTAATTCTAATTCTCATCATCAAAATCTTTATGGTTCTACCTATTCATCAACATTAACAAATAGTACTAATTCTCAATCTATTAACTATTATCATCAATTTAAAACATTGAAAACTTATCAAAAAGATATAGAAAAATTAAATAAATATCAAAATTCAAATATGGAATATCTATTAGAAATATTAAATGATATTAAAGAAAAATAATAATACATATAAATGTTATATTTTCATATATAGTTTTTTGTAAATATAAAAATTTATTTAATTGATAAAGAGAAATAACAATAAATAAAAAATAATTAATAAATTATAGAATAAATAACAAATAAATATTATTTTTATATTTAATATTATTTTAATTTTTAAATAATTTGATTATATGTATATTTAATTATTTGCATATATTAATTTATTTATTTTATTTATTTATATATATATTTATATATATTTTTATTTTTATTTTTTTTATACAATTATTTGAATGTATTTATTTATTTATTTATTTTATTTTATTTTTATTTTTATTTTTATTTATTTTTTTTTTTTTTTTTTACAATTATTTGCATATAATATATATTATATATATATATATATATATATTTTTTTTTTTTTTTGATATTAATGTTTTACTAATTAATAATTAAGTATGATCTTAAGTAATTATTTATTATTTTAATTAAAAAAAAATTTTTTTTTGTTATATTTTTAAAACAATCTAAAATTGTAATATATATATATTATCTTAAGTAATTTATATATATATTACTCATTTTGATTTAATTTATATTTTTCCTTCTCTCTTCGTATTTTAAAGTTATTAGAATTTCATATCCCTGTATAATTCTGATAATACTAATGAAATTGTATCTTGATCATTCCAATAACTTGAATGTGCGGGAATGGCAGATATATATTGATTATCAAGAACGTTTTCTTGAATCATATAGTCAAGTCTTCCATTAGGATTAATGTTTTTTATATCACGTGGATCAAAGACTTCTTCAACAATTTTTTCATTATTAGCTTTAGCTTTTTCATTATTAGGATCAATAAAGGCTTGAACGGCACTATAAACGTTTCCAAAAAGTTTCATACTTCTTTGAGCTATATCTTTTTGCATACCTTGGAATTCTCGTACTGTACCAGTTAAACCACCTTTAGAATATGGTACTGGATTAGGTTTAAGTATATCACCATTTTCACCAACATTATAATTTTTCTTTTTAAGGATTAATGGCTCAATACGATGAGCGACAGGATCTGATGGATGGAATATATTATACATTTTTTTAACAATTGGTACTAAAGTATCACTATTTGTTAATCCTTTAGTAGATGGGTTTTTCCAGTCAAAGAATCGGATATTTCTATCACTTAAAACTGTAAATAGACCTATTGGTGAACCAACAGCTTTATATTTAAAAAAAAAAGTTATTATAATTATTATCATTATTTAGTTACAATTAATATTTAATATTGAAAAATAAATAAATAAAAAGGTAAATTAATAAATAAATTAATAAATAATAAATAATAAAATTAATAAATAAATATATATGAATATATATATAAAATTACCGAAGAAAGTATGAACTGGGAAATCTAATTGTTTGTAATTATATGTAACTTCATTACCATATGGTGTTAATCTATTGTATCTTACAACATCAACATTTCCTTTTTCTTTTTTTAAACATTCTGGAATTTGGTGACAGAGGAGATCAAAACAAAGTTGACTACCTAGGGAATGACCAAAGAAACTAACTTTACCATTAAAATCTGGATGATGTTGTATAAATATTTTATATAAACGGTTGAGTTCATCTGCTAAAATTGAAATCATTTGTTGATAATATCTTGGTATCATATAAAATAGAACTAATTTTGAATAAATATATTCATATATATTTAAAATATGATTAATAATAATAATAATAATAATAATAATAATAATAATAATAATAATAATAATAATAATAATAATAATAATAATAATAATAATAATAATAATAATAATAATAATAATAATAATAATAATAATAATAATAATAATAATAATAATAATAATAATAATAATAATAATAATAATAATAATAATAATAATAATAATAATAATAATAATAATTATAATAAATTATATATAAAATTTACCATCTAAAGCAAGATCCATAACAAGTGTTCTAACAAGAGGAATGGATTCTAACATAACATCTTGCATTCTTGGGAAATCATCATCATCGTCATCATCATCATCTATATCGGATTCTGACTGAGCTTTATCATCATCTGCATCTGGTTTTAGTAATTCTGCTGATTTTTTTAATTTTAAATCATCATTTGATTCCTTTTCCTTTAAAAATTCTTCCGTTTTTACATCTTCTTCATTTTCAGCTTCTTTTTTCTTTTTTTCAGCTTCCAATCTTTTTTCTAAATTACTAAGACTTTTCTTTAAGGTTAAACCTAAGTTACTTCTACGATGCTTCTTTTTTCTTTTATATTTATCCATATTCATATTCCTTCTCCTATATATATTCATATTTATATAAATATCATTTATAATATATATTAATATATATATATAAGAAGTAGTAATAATTATGAATTAATAAAGTATACCAATTGACAGGTAAAAATTGGACTCCTGTTCCTTCTGGAACATAAACATTTTTATAAGCACTTTCTGAAGTAGATGGATATTTAGGAAGTAAACCTCCACGATGATCACTTTTATTTTTAGCGAAATATAATTTTGCTACTTCTTTAGCTGTTCTTCTAATATCATTAACACCTTTATATATAATAAAATAAGCATATAATTATAAATATAGGGGAAAAAATATATATATATATACATAAATATATACAATGAAATGTTATATATATCATGATGAAATATATATGATTATATATATTCCATCAAATATTATAGAAAATGAATTACAAATATTTACTTTTTTCGATAGTTGAAACAGATTTTTCTTCTGCAAATTTTTCACCAATACCGTGAACAACGAAAACTAAATGTTCAATTTTGTCATATCTATGATCTTTCGTTTCTTCTTCATTTACAGCATAATTATTAATACTATATTCAGTATTTGATTTCTCTGGAAATTTTGTATTTTCATCTGGTTCTTCTCTTTTTTCAGCAGTAATAGATGACATAGATATGTTAGATAAACTTGTAACACTATCTTCACTTTGTTTTCTATCATTATTTTTTGATCTTATTTTTGTCATAGACAAAGATGACGAAATACTTGAAATACTATCACCACTTTGTTTTCTATCAGCACTTCTTGATCTTGTTCTTTTACCTTTAGTATTTTTATTTCTAAGTTCTTCTTCATTACGTTGTTTCCATTTTTCAACTTCCGTATAACCTCTAATTAGTCTTGTTCCACCAATATTTTCATTGTTTGTTATTTTTGTCATTACAGCTCTTGCCAATTGAGATGCAATCTTTTTTATAAAAGATATTTTTTATATTATATAATAAACAACAATAATAAAAATAGAAAATAAAAAAAAAAAAAATACATATATAAGTTAATAAATAAATAGAAAATATATTGAAGAAATATAAAATATAATAGAATAAATATGATAGATTTTAATAAAATAATAATTAAACGGTACAAGTAATGAAATAAAAATGATTTTAATTAAAAGTAAATTAATAATTTAATTACATTTGTAGATAACAACCAAGCACTATTTGGACCTGAGTATGTAATTGATTGTCCAATATAAGGACCTATTATTTATATATTTAAATTTTAAAGATTAAAAATTAATTAATTATTTTCCTTTTTTTTTCTTTCTTTCTTTTATTATTATTTATTTACTAAATTAAAGAAAAAAGTTTTTTTTTATTTTGTTTTAACTTTCGTTCTTATATTATCTATTATTATCATTTTATTTATTATTTGTTTAATTATTTCTTAACTAATATTTATTTTATTTACTTTTTTTTTTTTTTTTTAACTTTTTACTAATTCTGTAGTTGAATTACATTTTATACTAAAAAACAATAAAATATTTTATTAAAATGAAACTAAAAAGATTTCGTAATATTTCTTGAAAGTTATATGATTATTATTATTAAAAAGTACAGTTGCATTATTTCAATTCTCAAATTTTCACTTTTTTTTTTTTTTTTTTTTTTTTTTTTTTTCTTTTTTTCATTTCAATTTTAATTTTTCTTTTTTTTTTTTTTAAATTCCAAATAATAAAACACAAATAATAATAATAAATAAATAAATAAAAGAATATATATTTACCAGTCAATTTATAATTTCTCTTATCTTCATAATCAATAAAAGTCTTAGATCTTTCAATATTATTTTTTGGAGGTTCCATTTTCCATGGTTCAGCTTGTTGATAACCTTCTTCAATTTGTCTTGACAATTCTTCATCACAAGCAAGAAATTTATACATATCAGTAGCATAAAACCATGTACCTCTCACAACTTCATATGTTTTTCCTTTCCAATAAATTGGTGTCAATTTTCGATTCGGAATATTGACTTCGAATAAAAGATCATCCATAACATCAACAGTTTCTGGGGGTTTTTCAAGTATTTTACCATTTTCATAATCCTTTAATTTTTGATATGCTTTTTCTAAATTTTTAGAATCATTAGATGAAAATTCAATTCTAATATTTGGCGTTTCTTTATGTTTATTATCATGTTCAAGTGAATGGAACCAATATGGTACCAAAACAGGTGCCTCTTTCAATGCCATTTCCTATTTTTTATTTTATGCCAAGTATTTTAAAAAGAATTAAAAATAAATAATAGAAAAATTAAAAATTAAAAAATTAATAGTTTTTCTTTTTAATTTTTTAATTAATATTTTAATTTATGATTAATATTATATTATTAATATATAAAAATTTTATATATAATAATATATTCGATTATATTGTAACAATAATTAAATATAAATATACATATATCATTTATAATTTAGAAATTTTTATACATCTAAATTTTTAATATTAAAAAAAACTATAGAATAATACACAAATAATAAAAGGTCATTTAAAAATATTTTTTTTTTACATCTATAAATTTTGTTTTTTAGAATAAAATGGTAAATAACTATATAACTATAATAATAGTATAACTTATGTAAATATTATAAATTTATTTTAATAATGTATATATATATGTATCTTTATAAAAAGTATTATTAAAATTTATATAATTTTTCATTTTTATCATAAATTTTTTCCTTTTTTAAAAAAATTAATTTTTTCTTAAAATTTTTAAATATATTTTATTTATAAAAAAAAAAGAAAATAAAATAAACTTTAAAATTATTTATTAATATAAAACATTCTTTGTGTGACTATGATCTAAATTATATATTCATTTAATTTATTGTAATTAAATTAAATGTATTGTTCATAATTTATTAGTTATATTTTTCAAATACCTTTTTACATTATGTATTTTTTATGTATGAAGTACTTTCTATTTATTTTTAAACAATAATTATTATATAGATATTATTGCTTTTGGTAATTATTACATATGTGGGGGTAAAAAAAAATATTATGGTTAAAATATTTATATATTTAATAATAACTTTTAATTTAGTAGTTATAAATTTTTATAAATATTTCTATATGTTATAAAAATAAAAAAATTGTAATATGTAATTTTTTTTTTCATTATAATATTTAATACTTAAATAATATTATAAATATAAAAAAAATTTCAGTTAAACATAAATATAATATATATATATATAATTTAACTATTAAATATTAATATTAAATTATAAGATTATTATTATTATTAAATGATGGTTAAGCTAAGCTTAGTTATTTTTCCTCATTAAAAATATTTTTGAATATTTATTGAATATATATAATTTTAATATTTATAATAATTATTTGTCATACTTATTGATTATTAATAATTATATTTAATAATTAATACATCATACAATAACATAGAGATTTATTAATCTTTTACATTTTAATTTTATTATAATATTATTCCTTTTTTTATTATTATTATTATTATTATTACTATTATTATATAGATTATAAAACTTTATTGAATATATTAATTATTATACATATATATTTGTTTATAAAATATCATTTATTGTATTTATTTTATTTAAATAATATTTATCTTTTTTTTTTTAATTGGTCAATAATCAAAAATATAAAAGATGGTAAAAGTAGTAAAATGTAATTGTAATTCTGTACCTGCACATTATAAAACTCATAAAGCTGGTCCTAATTGTGGAAGATGGTTTTATACTGTAAATTTATAAATATATATAAATTAATATATAGTGATATATTAATAAATATATTAATATATATACTAATTATATATATTTAATAATATTATAGTGTAGAACATGTAAATTTTTTCAATGGGATGATGAAACAGAAAGGGATATGAGCATGGCAAATAATGATAATAATAACAATAATTTTAGTAATAACAATGAAAACAACAATAATAAATTTCAACAACATATTACTGATTTAAATAGAAAATATGAATATAAACAAAATTTTCAGAATAACAATAATTCAAATAACAATTTTTTCTTACATAATAAAAATATTAACAATAATGAGAATAAAAAAAGAAAATTACCTTGGGATAGTAATAATAATAATACAAGGTCTGTTAAAAATGCAAGAACTTCTTCAATAAATTTGTCATTAGCAATATATAATGAAGATGAAATTTCAATTCATGTAGCAAGATCTAACATACAAAAAATTCAAGCATATTTTTCTTCAATGGAAGAGGCTCATTATTCTCCACAGGAATTATGTTGGGTAGTTCCTTTAAAAAATTATAAAACAATTATCAATGATGCTAAAATTGGAAAAATTATACCAGGAACTATAATTAAGGTTGAAGAAATCCCAGATTTTGTATTATACGTTTTTTCAGAACATTATTCCAATGCAAATTCAATTTTTAATCAAAATGCAGATGAAAAATTAAATGAAAATATAGCAAAACAAATGGAGGAAAGAATTCCAAAACATTTATTATCAAAATTAATGCGTTTTCAATATATGGGTGTAAGAGAAGCAATATTAAAAAATGGAAGAGTATTTTTATGTGATGAAATGGGTTTAGGTATTTATTTATTTTTTTTTTTAATATTAAATACTTTAGTCGTTTATGTTTTTTTTATAATATATTTATTTAAAAAAATTAAATTTTATGCATTTGAATTTAAAGGTAAAACAATTCAAGCTTTAGCAATATGTTCTTACTATAAAACTAACTGGCCTTGCTTAATAATATGTCCCTCTTCTCTAAGATTAACTTGGGCTTCTGAAATACATAAATGGTTAAATATTGATGAAGAATTCATACAAGTTATTTTTTCAGCAAAGGATGTTATTCGTACAACATCAAAAATTATAATTGCTAGTTATGATTTAATATCAAGAAAAGGAATGGATGAACAAATAAAAAAAGCAAAATTTAATGTTGTAGTTGCAGATGAATCACATTATTTAAAAAATAAAGATGTAAGTATATATAATTTTTTTATATATTTGTATTTAAATATATATAAATTTTCAAAAATTTAAATTACTTATTAATTAATAAATTATTTTATTTATTTATTATTTTTCTTTTCTTTTCTTTTTTTTTTTTTTTTCATTTTTTATAGGCAAAAAGAACAAAGATTATATGTCCAATTATAAAAAATTCAAAATATGCTTTACTCTTAACAGGTAAATTTAAAAAAAATTTTTTTTATTGGTATTGTAAGTGAATTATTTTTTAAAATTGTATGAAATTATAAAATAATAAAAATAACTAGGTACACCTGCTTTATCTAGGCCAATTGAACTATATACCCAATTAAACTCTTTAATACCAAGAGCTATATCAAATCCAGTAAAATTTGGCTTAAGATATTGTGATGCAAAAGAAACAAAGTTTGGGTGGGATTTCACGGGTATTTTTTTTTTTTTTTTTTGCTTTGTTTAGTTAATTTATATTAAATTTTATTATATATATATATATATATTTAAATTTTATCAAATTATTTTATATATTTTCCAAAAATTTTATACATAATATATGTAGGAAGTTCTAATCTTTCAGAATTAAAATTATTATTAGAAAGAACAGTAATGATAAGAAGGTTGAAAAAGGATGTATTAATGGAATTACCACCAAAAGTTAGGCAATGCATTATGATAGAAATACCAAAAAAATCAATGAAAGAATTAGATAAGTTATTATTAGAATCAAAAAGTATAGATGCTTCAATGAATAAGTATAGATATTCAAGTGATAATACCACAAAACAAAAGTTAGAACTTCAAAAAAAATCATTATTAGTCAAATTGGTATTTATAATTATATATATGTATATAATATGTATATATTATTAATAACAAAATTAATATTAATATATTTTTAATTTGATTTAGTATTCAGAAACAGCAAGAGCTAAAATTCCATCCGTTCAGGAATATATTGGTGAACTTTATAATAATTCAGATAAGAACTTTATAGTATTTGCACATCATCAAGAATTATTAAATGGAATTGCTGATTATATTGAAAATAAACTTAAAGTATTTTTCTTATATATATGCATTTGTTTTTAGTTTTTTATATTTAATTTATATATATATTTAAATACAAAAATTGAAATAATATATTAAAAAAAAAAAAAAAATATTTATATATTAAAATTTTTAAATATAAGGCTCAATATATTAGAATTGATGGTGAAACAAAGCAGAGTAATAGACAATTATTATGTGAAGACTTTCAATCTAATCCTAATATCAGAATAGCTGTTTTGGCAATTACTGCTGCTGGTGTAGGTTTAACATTAAATAAAGCTGATTTAGTAATATTTGCAGAGTTATTTTGGAATCCAGCTCAATTATTACAAGTAATGAATTTAAATAAATATACATTTTTTTTTTTTAACCTTAATAAAGAAGAATTTATTTATTTTATATTATATTTTTTTAAAGGGTGAGGATCGTGCTCATAGAATTGGCAGAGTAGGCTCTGTTGATATAAAATATCTTATTGCAAATGGAACAATAGGTAAAACATTGATAGAAATTTAATAAGAAGTAAAAATTATATATTTATGAATATTTATAATTTTTAATTAATTAAAAAAGATGATATGCAATGGCCTCTTATCCAAAAGAAGCTTGATGTTATTGGTGCTACCATTGATGGAAAAAATGATATTATATCCATGTCAACGACAGCAAAAGATACCACTAGAATATCGAATTCAAAAAAAAATAAAGGACGAGAAAGGCAATTAAAATTCGATGATTATAATAAAAATGAAAATATAAATCTTTTACAATTGGATGAAAATAATGAAAATAATGAAAATAATGAAAAAAATAAAAATAATGATATTAATAACACTAATAATCCTAATGAAGTAAAATCAACAAATTCAGAGGAAATAAAGAAGAAAGATGAAGATCAGTTTGATTATGCTGAATATTTTGAAAGTTTTGATATATTAGATAATATTGAAGCAAATAGTATTATTCAAGAATTGAATGATTATTCTGATACTTCAGTGAATGTTAATAGCAATATAGAAAATACAAATAATAATAATAATAATAATAATAATAATAATAATAATAATAATAATAATAATAATAATAATAATAATAATAATAATAATAATAATAATAATAATAATAATAATAGTAATAATAATAATAATAATAATAATAATAATAGTAATAATAATAATAATAATAATAATAATAATAATAATAGTAATAGTAATAATAATAGTAATATTAAAACAGTAAAAGTAAAAAAATATGGTATGTATTGATATTAATTTTTTTATTAATCATTATTATATATATTTAATAATACAATTATTTATTAATGTTTTTATTATCATCATAATCATTATCATTATTATATGTTAATTAAAAATAGATTTATCACAGTTTTCCTTTAAAAAGTCACCCGATAAAGACAATGTAAATGAATTATGGAAAAAACCTTGTGCATTTGATTTATTAGTTGAAGATGAAATTGAGATTGAAAAACAAAAACTTTTGAAAAATAGTCAAAGTTCAATATCAAATAATAATACTAATACTACTACTACTACTACTACTACTACTACTACTACTACTACTACTACTAATAATAATAATAATAATAATAATAATAATAATAATCATAATCATACAGATTCAGAAAATCTAAAAAATAATATGCAAATAATTAAAGAAAATATAAATAAATCTGAAGATTATAATTTTAATGAAGATGATGATGCTATGTTTGATGCTTTTGATGACCAAATTTTTTTGAATAATTCAGATAATATAAAATCTATAGTACAGAATTTTGATGAGTTTGTTAATAATAAGAATGACAATGACAACAACAACAACAACAGTAATAATAATAATAATAATAATAATAATAATAATAATAATAATAATAATAATAATAATAATAATAATAATAATAATAATAATAATAATAATAATAATAATAATAATAATAATAATAATAATAATAATAATAATTGCAATAATAACAAAATTGATATTAATAAAAAAATAGTTCGTAATGATAGTATAAATGAATATGATTTTGATAATGAATTTGGCGAGTTTGATGATAATATGATTGAAGATATATTAAATAATCAACTATAACCAAGATGAAATAATCATAAATAATAATTAATATTAATCATAGTTATAATAATTTTAATAAACAATGATATAATAAAAATAATAAGAAAAGAAAAAAATTAATAAAGAATTTTTCTTTATAATTGTGTTATATCTATTACATTTATTATATATATATATATATATATATATATATTTTTTTTTTTTTTTTTTTTTTTTTTTTTTTTTTTTTGGTTTTATTTAATGTCTCCATTTTTTTTCATGACCCTTTATATCTTGAGGTTCTAAGAATCCTCTAAATTCAAGGTTATAATTTATATTTATATTATTTATATCATTAATACTATTTAATTTACCAAAAGTCTGTTCATTATCAATTTTAAAATACCAACGTGCACCATATCCATAAATATTTCTTATTTCGTATACATTAATATTATGCTAATTTTTTTTTTTTTTTTTTTTAATATTATATGTTTGATAAATAATTATGAATTTATAATAAAATAAAATATATTAAATAAAATATTATGACTTTATATTTAAAAAAAAAAAAAAAAACTATATTACGTACTGGTAATTTATGGATATTTATCCAACTAATAGATTTTAATAGTTTTATTAAAATATTTATAGCAAGCTGATTTTTATTAAGTGTATCTTTTTGTAATTGTTATTTTATTTAAAAATAAATAATTAGAGATATAAATAATTTTATTTATTTAATATAGCATATATCTAAAATTTTACTTCCTGTATAGTCTCCCCACCATTTATTGGTTTGATCTCTATGACAATGTTTTGATAATGCTCGCGCACCAACTGTCAACCCTCCATATTTTTTACAATTATTATCTTTTGAATGAATTTCAACAAAGGATTTAATACAATCATTAATTGAAGGAGGTAAAATATCTTTTGAACTTCCTAAAGTTATTCTATTTTAAATCATTTTGGAAAAAGAATAATATTTATATTAAAAAATATTAAATTTATATAAAATAAATAAACAAGTAAATAACTATATATAATTCATGTTATATGTTATATGTTATATATTATAAATTATTTACCTTTCTCCTAATATAACAAGAAATTCAGCTGTATTTAGCTTCATATTTTTTTAACTGTTAATATAAAAATAACTATATATCAAATAATTTAAGAATTATTGTATATTATTATTATATAATTTCATTATTTACTGTTTCAAAGAAATTCCAATATATTTCTTTTTTATTAATTGTACTATTTGATAAATCAGAGTTTAATAATTTTATTTTATTATCTAATACATTTTTACTATTTATAAATTAAAAAAAAATTTTTTATATGTTAAAAAGGAATTAAAAAAATATAATTTATAATATTAAGAAAATCAGTACATTTCTGAATATTCTTTTATCTCGTTTGGCATGTCATTATCTATAAAAGTATATGGGAATTTTTGTGAATTACTCCAAATACATATTACATATGCGATGGTTTTATAATATGGTTTTGTTGGTAAACCTTTTTTAAAATAAATAAAACGATCTTTAAAATTTTTTAATAGAGGAAAGTCTGTTTCTTTTTTATCTTTATTTTCAGAATTAAATTCATTTTCTATAATATCTATTAATTGTTTTTTATAAAATTTAATTTCATTTTCATGAGTGTCCAATTTCGAGGTATCATTATTTAATTCATCTATATCTTTTAATTTGACTTCATTATCCAATAATTGATAGATTAATGATAGTTCTATATTACTATTTCTTATCGTCGTTTTACTTTTATGTATTAAGAATTCTAAAAAATAATTTGAAATTTCATTGATATTTATATAATTTATATCCATCTTTAAGGAAAAAATTTTTTTTATAATTTTTATATTTAATTAAATGTTTTTCTATAATTTTATTTAGTATTAAATTACATTTATTATTTATATAAATTAATGATAAATTTAATATAAAATATGTACTATAAAAAATCTTTTGAAATAAAATAATAAAACATAATAATAAAATAAAATAAATAAACAAAGAATTGTTATATATATATTTATCTTCTGTTAAGTTAAAAAAAAAAAAAAAAAAAAAAAAAAAAGAAAAGAAAAAGAAATTTTTAATAATATATAATATTCATTGAAAAAATAAATTCATTATTTATTAAAAAGTAATTATTTTAAGATGGGTTCAAGTTCAAGTAAACCAAGTAAGTCCAAGAAGATTACGACTCAGGATAAAGCAATTCTTGATTTAAAGATTCAAAGAGATAAACTTAATCAATATCAAAAAAAGGTATTTTATATTTAAATCATAAAGAAATAATGAAAAAAAGATAATTATATTAAAATAATGTTTAATAATGAATAATAACAATAACAATAAAAATTATGTCAATTATTTGAAAAAACAATTATTAAAATAGTTTTATTTATTTACCTATATTTTATAATAATAATTCAATAAATACTTATATTATTATTATTTTATTGTTGTTATTATTAATATTTTTTTTGTGTGTGTGTGTTTGTAGATTCAAGCTGTACTCGACCGAGAATATGAAATTGCTAAAATTAATTTGAAAAATGGCGATAAAAAGAAGGCTTTATTAGCATTAAAAAAGAAAAAGTACCAAGAACAATTAATAGAAAAAATAGATACTCAATTATTAAATTTAGAAGAATTGGTAATATAAGTGTATATTAAGAAGTATGAGTTTTTTATGAATTTATTAATTTTTTCTATTTGTTATAAAAATTATTATATATAAATTTTAAAAATTAGACAAATAGTATTGAATATGCTGTTGTAGAAAAAGATGTTATGGCAGGTTTAAAGAATGGTAATGAAATTCTTAAACAACTTAATAATGAAATGTCTATTGAGAAGGTTGAAGATTTAATGAATGAAACTGCTGAAGCAATTGCATACCAAAATGTAAATATATTAATTAAAAATGATAAAATAATAATAATAAGAAGAAGAAAAAGAATAACAACAACAATAACAATAACAATAACAATAACAATAACAATAATAATAATAATAATAATAAATAAATAATAATAATAAATAATAATAATAATAATAATAATAAATAATAATAATAATAATAATAATAATAAATAATAATAATAAATAATAAATAATAATAATAATAATAATAATAATAATAATATTAATAAAGATAATAATAATAATAATAATAATAATAATAACAATAACAATAATAATAATAATAATAATAATAATAATAATAATAATAATAATAATAATAATAATAATAATAATAATAATAATAATAATAATAATAATAATAATAATAATAATAATAATAATAATAATAATAATAATAATAATAATAATAATAATAATAATAATTTATAATATTATAATTTTGCATATTCAAAGGAAATTTCTGAATTATTAAGTGGTGCTTTAACAACTGAGGATGAAGAAGCTATTGAAAACGAATTAGCTCAAATTCAACAAGAAGAAGTAAATACAATTAATACATATTGTTTAACATTTTTTTTAAATATAAACAAATTATAAATTAATTCAATATTTTTTTTATATTTATTCTATTGAAATAATTGCAATAATAGTTGAATAATAAATTACCAGATGTTCCAACAACTGACTTACCAATTATTGAAGGTGAAGATAATAAGATAGAAGGAAAAGAACAAGAGGAGGAAGAAACAGAAAAACAAAAAGTCAAAGCAGAAAGTAATAATTAACTATTAATTATTCGATTTAATTATTATGATAATATTAATTATTATATTTTATAAAAATTAATTTTTTTTTAAATATTATTTTATTTTTCATTAAGAAAAATTGGAACCAGAACTTGTTGCCGCATAGCTGAATAAATATTTTCATAGAATTATAGTAGAATAATAAAATACAAAAAAAAAAAAAAAAAAACATTTTATTTTTTTTTATAAATTTTTGTATATATTTATATATATATTAAAAATTTAAATAATAATAATAATAATTATAATAATCCACATTAATTATGATTATTAAAAGTTTTAATAATTGTTATTATTTTTATTTATTATCAAATATTAAATTAAATTTAATTAAATAATAAATAGTGTAACTTATTTTTGATTTGTTTTTTTACAATTTGTAATACATTTAAATAAAAAAAAAATATTTTTAAAACAATAATGAAGAAATATAAAGAAACAAAACAGAACAAAACAAAACAAAACAAAATAAAATAAAAAAAAAGAAAGAAAATAAAAAAATAAATATTAATTATTATTTGTTTATTATTTATTATATTTAAATATGAAATGTTACAATTATTTTTATTTAATTTTTTCTTTTTTTTATTATTATTTAATATTCTAATCATTTTATAATTTTTTAATAATAATAATATTATTATTTTTATATAATAATTAATTTAAAAATTTTTAAGACCATTAGTAAGTGATAATATTATTTCTTTTTTTTCTGAAAAATATAATAAATTTTACAAGGATTTATAAATTAAAATAACAAATATAAAATAATTATAATAATATAATAATTATAATAATACAATAATAATACAATAATAATAATAATGTTAGAATAATATATAATATATAATAAATGTTATTACTTTTTATTATTATTAAAAAATAATTTTTTACACAAATTTCATTTACCTGGTCCAATACCTAGAACAGTTTCGGAACCACTTGGAATTTGTGTACGTCCAGCATCTCTAATAATATATGAAGGAACATTGATTTTTCTTGCTTCATTTGCAACATGATGTCTTTATTGTTAATAATATATATCATTTATTATTATATATAATTTATTATTTAGATTTTTTGTCATTTAATAATTTAATTTTAAATATAATATTATTTTATAAATAAAAAAAAATGATTAATATTCTTACAAATCATCTTGTGACTGACATTTAAATATATATTTTGGTTGCCCATTTTTTTTCCATTGATTTAATATCTAATTATATAAGTTTTTTCAAACAAGTTATTAAAATGTTTTATGAATATTATGTCTTTTTCTAATAATAAATTAATTAAATATATTTTATATAATTTACTTCTTCATCAACAATTGTATTTAATACAGTAGCTGCATGACAACACTAAAATAAAAAATTATAAACGTTTACATATTACAATATGTTATTATTACTATTACTATTATTATTATTATTATTATTAATATAGATTATATATAATTATTATATTTTTGTAAATTTTATATTATACTTACTTGAGCAGTTGATTTTCCTTTAGACATTTTTAAGTCCATTCTTACAACTAAACCCTAATAATAATTATATTAATATTATTTAAGTTTTGATATATATATATAATAAATATTAATTTATACTATTATATATATATATATAATTTTAATTATATTACCATAACTAAATCTTCATTTACTGGTTCAGCTTCAGTATGATTATGAACAAAACCTATTTCTCTTGTATCTTCATTGGCTGAAATTTCGGTTTTTTTCTTTATTATTATACTTAAAGCAACTGAAAGAGCCATTGAGGCTACTAATTTTAATACCGAAAATGTTGTTTCTTTATCCATTTATAAACAAAATGTATATTATAATATTGATTTGTTTAATAATTATATTTATATTAATATAAATTTTACAAAAAAAAAAATTTTTTTTTAATTTGGATATTCCAAATAAAAATATTTTTTTAATAAATCATATAATATTATTTATATTAAATTTTAATAATTATTTAATTATATCAATTTTTCTAAAATTTTAGAATTATTTATAATTAATGATATTATCTATTTTTTTTTTTTTAATATTTTTTATAAATTTAAATTTCAACATTTCTTATTTAACTTAATTCCGAAATCTATAAATATCAATAAATTATAATAAATATTAATATATTAAAAATAGTGATTTTTTAATTAAATAAAAAACGTTTTTTTTATTGTTCCTCTACAATTTTAATATATATAAGAAATAATATACCTTTTTTTTTTCATAAATATTTAAAAATGGATAATAATAATAATAATAATAATAATAATAATAATAATAATAATAATAATAATAATAATAATAATATAATTCAAAAAGAAGTAAATGAAAATATTTTAGAAACTAATAAACTAAATAATAGTAATAATATAATTAATGATAAAAATAAAGCAAGCAGTACTAATAATAACAATGAAGGAATAGGAAAAACTGATATAATTAAAACTGATATAATTGAAAAACCTATAATAAAAGAAGGAAGTATTTCAACTGTTGAAAATGAAAATCCAAAAGAAAAAAATGAAATTAAAAAATCTGAAGTTAAAAGTAAATTATTAATATCAAAATTTCTGTTTTTATGATTATTTTATATTTTATTTTTTTTTATATAGAAAGTTTATTAATTTATTATATACTTTATATATTTCATATTTAAATAGCAGATAATAATATTGAATCAAATGAAAATAAAAACAATTTAAATAATAAAAGTATAAATAATTTAAAAAATGAAAAAGTTAATAATATATTAAATGAAGATAAAAGTAAGAATGAAAATATTGATAATATATTGAATGAAGATAAAAATAAACTAGTGAATAATGAAAATAATGCACAATGTACAAGTCAATTGAATTCACAAAATGATAAAAAGAATGTAAATGGAAATGAAAAAAAAGAAGGAACTATAGCTAATAGTATTTTACATGATAATTTAAAACAAAAACAAGAAGGAAATGAAAATACTAATACTACTGTTAAGGAAGTTAAAGTAAGAAATAAAAATCATACTTATATGAAAAAGACCTCAATAAGTACTGTTCAACCATTAATTATAAGGAAAGGTGCTACTTCTAATTACTTGAAAGGAAATACATCATATTTAAATGAAGGAGATGATGTTTCACTTGATGTAATTTCTTATATATTAATATAATATAATTTTATTATATTAATTAATTTTTATTTTTATTATAACTTAAGTTTTTATTTTATTTAAATTTTATATTAATAAATTCTTATAAATTTATTTAATAAATTTTTTATAATGTATACAATATAAAATTATAGCCTGAAAAAAATTATTCAGATGTAATTGTAATTCATCCAGGTTCAAGATATTTGAGAATTGGAAAAGCGTCTGATGCTTTTCCTAAAGAAATACCACATTGTATTGCTAGAGATATTAGGCCTTTGAATATTAACAATATAAATACTAATACTATGGATATTGATAAAAAAGACACTGTTAATAATATAGCAAACAATAATAATTCAATAAATCAAGATAATAATAATATTAATAACGATAATGATAATAATGATAGTAATAATAATAATAATAATAATAATAATAATGATAATAATAACGATAATAATAATGAAAATAGTAGTAGTAATGATCCTATGGAAGTAGATGAACATATTAATAAAAGAAGAAAAGGAAATAATTCAATGGGTATCAATGCTGACAGTGATAGTGAAAGTAGTAATGTGAGTCAAAGAAGAAATTTAAGAAGAAAAAGTAAAAGTAAAAGTTTAGAAATTGAAGATGATGAAGAATTTTTGTTTCCAGATGAATTAATTATTAATAAAGAATATTTAAAAAAATTGGAAACTGATATTAAATTTAGAATGAGATTAGCAAAAATGAGAGTAACTCCTAATGCTCATAGTCAAGTACAACAATTTAATGTTCAATCAATACCTGAAATTATTCCTGATCATAATGATCCATATAAAATTGAGTGGACATCCACAGAAAATAATGAAAAATATTTTATAGGCTTAAAAGTAAGTTTAAAGTAAATAACATTATTATATAAATATATAATTTATCATAATTTATTTAAAACTAAATAATTATAATTTTGATTAAATTATTTTATATTATTTTTATTAATGTACTTTTTTTTTACTAATATTATTCTTTTAAGGCTTTAAGGTTAAAATCTTATGCTAAAAAGAATCAAATAATAAAAAATAATTCTGATCCACACTATCGCTTATTTTATCCAATTAAATATGGTACTTTTAATTTAGAAGATTATGATAATTTAAGAGTAGTTTTAGGAGATATTGAACGCATATGGACATATGCAATAGAAAACGAACTAGGAATAAAAAGAAATGAATTTAAAGATTATAATGTTGTATTAGTTATACCTGATATTTACGATAAAGTATATGTTATAGAATTAATAAATTTGCTATTAAAAGAAATGAATTTTAAGGCTATTATTGCACATCAAGTATGATTACTAAATATATATATATATATATACATGCTATTAATAAAATATAATAATATTTTGTTATATATTATTCATATGCTTATATTAAACAAAAATTAAAATTATTTTATTTTTTTTATAATATTAAAAGGAGTCAGCATGTGCAGCTTTTGGTGCTGGTTTTTCAATGTCTTGTATTGTTGATATAGGTGCTCAAAAAACAAGTATATCTTGTATAGAAGATGGCTTTTGTATACCAGAAACTAGGTATAAAATAAATAAATAAATAAATAAATAAATAAATAATTAATTAATTAATTAATTAATTAATGATTAATATTAATTATTAATAATAAATAATGAATAATGAATAATGAATAATGAATAATGAATAATGAATAATGAATAATGAATAATGAATAATAATAATAATAATAATAATAATAATAATAATAATAATAATAATAATAATAATAATAATAATAATAATAATAATAATAATAATAATAATAATAATAATAATAATAATAATAATAATAATAATAATAATAATAATAATAATAATAATAATAATAATAATAATAATAATAATAATAATAATAATTTTGTTTTTGTTATATTAATAATTAATTAATTAATTAAAAAAATAGATTAAATTTAAAATATGGTGGAGATGATATAACAAAATTATTCATGGCATTATTAGTTTATAATTCATTTCCATATTCAGAAATAGATTTAACTCGAACATATGATTGGCAATTAGCACAAGAACTAAAAGAACGTCTTTGTACTGTAATTGAGGTAATAAATATTATTAAAATCAAGAGTCAATATAGTATTATAAATATTATTTATAAAAATAAACTTAATAATTTAGATTTATTTATTAAATTTTAGTATTTTTTTAATGTGTTAAAAATATTATATATAATTTATGTTTTACATTAGTCTGATTTAACTTGTAGAGTATATACATTTTATGTAAGAGTTCCTGATAAAGATACTCGTGTATATTCATTAAAAGTATATGACGAAGTAGTTATGGCCCCTATGGTAATATATATTATAAATATAAATATTATTATAAATATCTATACTTATTTAAAAAGTTATAGATCATTGAAATATTAAAAATAATAATAAATATAATAATAAATATAATAATCAGAATCAGAATAAGAATAAGAATAATAATTAATGATTAATATTAATTAATTAATAATAATAATAATAATAATAATAATAATAATAATAATAATAATAATAATAATAATAATAATAATAATATAATTTAATATACAGCTTCTTTTCAATACACATATGATCGATTTTAAAAATAAATTTCAGTATCTGATAGATTCAAAAAAGAATTATATGAATCAAGTTTCAGTTGAAGAAATTGTTCGTTTAAGTGACCATATAAAATCCCAAAATCAAATTCATACAAATGGTACAAATATAAATGCGCAATCAAATAATAATATGGAAATAGAAACTAATAGTGAATGCCCAACACCCAATACTTCAACGACAGTAAATCTAAAAGAAGAAGTTAAGACAGAACCTGTTAATAACCATAAATCAAGTAAATTGAACTCTTTGGAAATTGATGTTGAATCACTTGATGATAATGAGAGTAAGAATTCAGTTTATAATAATGATTTACAGGAAAGTGATATATTTGAAAAAATATCACAACCTCTTGATGTTGCCATTGCTCAAAGTATTTCAACTTACGTTACTACTATATCAGAAGGATGGGAATTTACAGGAACTAATTCTAGAAAAGAAAAAGATATTGAAGATCGTATAAGAAAAATTTATTCTAGTATTTTAGTAATTGGTGGAGGAGGTATGGTACCAGGATTAAGTAAAATGATAGAAGATAGAGTATCACATTGGTTACATGTTCTTCTTCCTCAAGGAATTCTTAACTCAGCAATTCAAAATGAAATTAAAAATGATAATGATGATGATAAAAGAAAAAACATAAATAAAAAAGGTAATGTTAAAGGTTCTTCAACAAGAAAAGGACCTAATGGTTCAAATAATTTACCAGGAACTGCAATAATATCACCAACTGTAATTACTAGTCCTAAAGATATGGATTCAAGAGTATTAACATGGAAAGGTGCTAGTATTTTATGTAAATTAGATTGTGCTTCTGAAATGTGGATTGGATCAAAAGAATGGAAAAATGGGGGAATTAAAGGCTGTTATAAGTGGTTATTTTTATGGGAATAGAATTTATTTTATTAACTTAATAATTATAAAAATTAGCTTTTATTTTCTTTATTTATTATTCATAATACTATTTAAATGTAATATAATAAAGCATATAGATAAACTATATATATAAATAAAAAATAACTAAAAATACTATAAATTAATAATATATTTTAATTAACAAAAAAATAATAAAAACTAATAATAAAAATAACAAATTTAAATAATTGATAATAATTTATTATTATTTCTTGTTTTATTAACTTAAAAAAAAAATAACACTGAATTAAATAGATATATAAATTATTTCATTATAATTTGCACTTCGTTAATTTTTTATGTTTAATAAAAATAAAAAGAATTTTTAATTTGCCACAAGAATCTAAATTAAAATAAATTTAAATTTTACATACTTAAAAAACTCATGTATAGCCAATCATATATATTATTTAATTATATTTTGAATTTTAAAATATAGTAAAAAATATAAAAAATATATTAATAAAATTGTACACAAAATAAACTTATAATATTTGACAGTGGTGGTTTTATTTATTTTCTTTTTAAAATAAAATAACAAAGAAAAAAAAAAATTAAAAGAAATAAAAAGAAAGATAAAAAAAAAAAAAAAAAAAAAAGAAAGAAAAAAAAAATAAATAAATAAAAAATAAAAAATAAAATAACAAAGAAAAAAAAAAAAGAAAAAACTTTATAGAACATGGATGATATAAAAAAGCCATTAAAGGCCGATACTGATATAGTAAATATTAAATTATTTATTAAATAAACATAATGGAGTAGAAGTTACATTAGAATATATACATTAAACTATCTTATTTTTTTTAATAATTGATATTTATATATATAAAAATATTAAAAATCATTTTATATATATTATGCATTATCAATCAAAGGTATCTAAGCCTCAAAACAATCAAGCTAATTCTGTTTCAATAATGCAAAAAGTTCGAGAATTATTTGATGAAATTAAATTATCTTTACTTTCAGGAGAAGCTCAAAGACGCTTCCTTAGTTTATTTATTTTCTTCATTATATTATTTGCTATGTTAGTTTTATCTATTCTTGGATACTGTTTATTCTATTTCTTATACATACCTCAAATTGCTCATAGTCTTCCTGTCTATTTCCAATATTAGTAAATTACCAATTTTTTTAATATAAATGTTATTTTAAAAATTGTATATTAAATTATTAAAATTTCTTTCTTAATATTATTAATATATACTCTTTTTCCCTTTTTGTAATAAATGAAATAGTAATGATATTGAACAACCAATAGCTGAAGTTGACTTATCAGTAAATTCATGGAGAGTAAGTTTTTTTATTAATTATTTTATGTTATTGTTAATTATAATTCAAAATATTAATATATTGAATTTTGAATATTTATATATAAAGCATAGCGGTATATTAACTGGTGGACAATACTACAATGTTTTAATTGAATTAAATGTACCAGATTCTCAACATAATTATGATCTTGGAAATTTCATGATTAATTTAAAATTTAAAAATGCTTTAAATGAAACTGTTGCTTATTCTAGCAGACCTGTACATTTTTATATTTAAATATTTATTTACGTATTTTTTTTATTTAAATGGAAATATATTTTAAATTATGATATATAATGAAATTTCAAAATAATGTTAAGATATTAAATTTCATTTTTTTACCCGTATATATATATATATATATATATTTTTTTTTTTTTTTTTTTCAATTTTTATTTATATAAATATATAGTGTATTGTTAAATATAAATCTTTTGTTCAAAAGAATATTGAAACTATAGTCAAGACTGTACCACTTTTCTTTGATGTTGCACAAGAATCTCAAACAATATATTTACCTTTAATTGAAAGTTACATTGAAGATGAAGTAAGTTAAATATATTTTTATCTAGTAGATATAGAAAATCATAATGATAATTAAAAAAGAATTATACTGAATTATTATTATTATTATTATTATTATTATTATATATTGTTTAAAGGAAGTATCTACTACAAAAGCTATTCTTACATTATCAAATAAATCTTTACACTTAAACTCAGCTAAATTAAATTTTGAAGCACGTTTTCATGGTTTACGTTATTATATGTATCACTGGAAGTTACTCACTGGTGTTCTTTTAATTTCAGTATTTATGTTCTTCGAAATTGTAGTAACATTCTTATTATGGAGATCTGCTATACGTCTTCTTAAGGATGCTGTTGAAAAGAAAATTCAATAAATGAATTTATAGTAGATAAAAATAATATTTAAAAAATTAATCAATTTTAGAAAAAATTTAAAACCAATATTGATTATTGACAATAAATTTACAGTATATAATTATTTAATTGAAGACATTAAAAGAAAAATTATAATTACATAAAAAATATCAAAAAATAAATTAATAAATGTGAAAGTTCAGTAATTATTATAAAACTTTTATTATTTATTTATTTATTTTATATTTTTTTATATAATATTATACTTTAAAAATTCAATATATGAATTTCTAATTTTTCTTTTTAATAATAAATATAAAAAAAAAAAAAGTTAATAATTAAACAATAATTTTTCAATAACAATGGTAAATACAATCTAGAATAAAAATTCTATTTTTATTTATCATTTTTATAAAATAAAATATTTATATAATACAAGAAATATATAACAATAATACTTTTTAAATAACAATAATAATAAAAAGAATATAAAAATAATAATAGAAAAAAAAAATAATCCATGCTCTATAAAAAAAAAAATTCAAAATATGTTTATGAAGTATCATTCAAAAAAAAAATGAACAACAAACAAAACAAAACAAAAAAAGTACACACACACACACACACAAAAAAAAAAAAAAAAAAAAAAAAAAGAATACTGATATAATTAATTTTTATAGGGTATAATTTAATTAATACCTTTATTTATATTTAAGTATATTGTTAATATATAAAAAATTATGTATATATATTATACAAAATAGATAAAATATATTATATATATAAATAAAAATATATCAATATATATTAATATTAGATTTATTTTTTAAAGAAAATTTAACTTTTATTATGTTTATTAGGATTATTGTTTTTGAGATACTACAAAAAATATTTTGTATATATATATAAAATATTTTAGTATTTCAATATGTTAAATATTTATTAATTTGTATAATATATTTATATATATATAAAGGAATTAAATTAATTACATTTGCAAGCCAGTTAATAGGATCTTTAATTTCTTTTTCTAATCCCTCTTCACTTTTTTTGACATTTCTATTATTTTAAAGATATTTATGGAATTAATAAAAAAAAAATTTTTTTTTTATTTTTTTTTTAAAATAATAATTATAATTATTATAAATTCAAAATCATGACAATAATAATGTATAATAATAATAAAAATATTAATTAAATATTTATTAAAACTATGATAGTAGTAATTAAAATTTTAAAGATTTAGTATAATTTTATTATAATTACGATAATAGCTCTTGAATTCCTGGCATTAAAACATTAAAAATATTTTTTTTAAGATATTCTTTTGGATTAATATCCGTATCTTTGTCATATTCGCTATTTAATCCATAACTTCCAGTTTTGTTTTTCTGGTTATATAATTCTTCTTCTTTTAATTTTTGAATATCATATTCTTTAGAAACATTAATTAATGGTCTATTATAATCTTCAATTGATTCTGTTGAATTAAAATAAATATATTTCTTTTTCTCTAATTTGATTAACTCTAAATCTTTTGAATTATCACCATTAATATTAGTATTATACTTGTCATGAAAATAATCAATATACATTTTATTTTCATTATAAATACTTTCTATATTTTTTTTTTTCAATTCATTTAAATGCTTTTCAAGAAGATTATGTTGACTTAATATATCTTTTAGATTTGATATATTATAACTTTTAGTTTCGGTTTCTGTAACTTTCTCATTAATATTCATATTCTCAATATTATCATTATTCTGATTATTATTATTATTATTATTATCATTAATGTTGTTTTTCATATTATTGTTATTATTATTTATATCTTTTATTGAAATTAAACTTTCTGTTTTAGCTATATTAGCTACAACAGTATTATCTAGTGAATTACTTAGCATTTTCAATATATTATTATTTTATTTAGTTTTTTGTTTTTTCTAAATAATAAAAAATAATAAAAAAAAATAATTTTTAATAATTTAATTAAATTTTTTGGATGTTTACATTTTTGATAATTTTTAAGTTTAATTAAAATTATAAAAAAGAAAATATTTTACTTTTTTAATATTCATTTAGATTATTATATATAAAAATTTTTTTTTATTTATTAAATATAATATTATATTTAATATGATAGATAATTTAGATTTTAAAAATGATTATAATCCATTAATTTTTTATCAAAGAACTTATGATTTTTTAAAAAATGAAAAGGAATTAACAGAAAATGTTTTAGAATGGTATTAAATAATTATTATATATAATAAATTTATTTTATTTTATTAATATCATTTTTATACATTAATTATAAAAAAGGTTGTATTGTAATTATTCTAATATTGCATTAGATGCTTTGAACATTATAGATAAATTTAAAGGTTTGCATTTTTATTATAAATTAAAAACATTAATTATTGGTAATAAGAAAAAAAACTTTATGAGTTTCTAAAATGATAATTGTATTTAAAATACACTAAAAGTGAAAAAAGTAATTTCAGAATCCAATCAAATTTTATATGTCATAAAAAATAATAAAATTGAAAAATTTATATGCCTACCAGATGTTCATTATTGGTAATTAAATATATATAAATATTTAAAAAATAGAAAATAAAATAGAAAATAAATATCAATATATATAATATATAATAACAAATTATGTAAATATTATTATTCAAATTCTTATTAGTTCATGTGACAAGTTTATAAAACAAGGTAATTTTAAATTAATTAGATATAAATAGAATTTAATTAATTAAAAAAGAAAGTAAAATAATGAATAAATATTTATAAAAATAATATAGTATAAATTATTATGGTATAAATTATTCATAATAAATACTTTAAAAAAAAAAAAATTGAAAATGATTTTATAAGTATATAATAAATTAATTTTTAATTAAAATCTTACATGATATATATTTCTTATTACTATATAAGTAATTATACAAGAGAAAGAAAATATGGTAATTATAGAAAACTTTAATAAATATATATTAATATATTTATAAAATATTATTATTATTATTATTAATATTAATAAATTTTAATTATCAAAGTGTGAACATTTATTATCAGCTGTCATAGCCGAAAAAATACCTTTAAAAATAAAAGAAATAAATTTATCAAACGAAGAATTTGCAAAACTTCTTATGTCTATTTAAAATATGGTAATTATAAAGTATTATAATAAATATATATATATTCATTTTTATAAAAAATTATTATTATTTTTATTATTATTATTATTATTATTATATGAAATATGTTAAAACTAATAAATTTGAACATTTATTATTAACTGTTATAACCGAAGAAAATACCCTTAAAAATAAAAGAAATAAATTAAAAATTCTTATATCTATTTAGAATACTATTATTTTATTAAAGTATGATTTGTTTATTTTAAACTATATATAATATAATAAATAAATTAAAAGAACTTTAAAAGTCTATGTTTAAAACTTCTTTTTTTTTAAAAAAAAAAAAAAAAAAGTAGTTTTAAAATGATAAAAAAAGAATTCTATATTTTTAATAAATTAAATGTAATACATTATATCTTATTATTTTGATACATAAATTAAATATATATATTTAATATTCTGTATACTAATTATTATATAATATACTTTGAAATATATATAAAGATCATATAAATATAAATATGATATTATTTTAATTAATTTTCTTCAAGAGGTTTTCTTTTAAATTTTCCTTGAATCCATACTCTGTACATTTTTAGTTTTTTCAAACGATTAACAATTAAACGTCTATCAACACTATTTTGTTCTAATTCAAAATATTTTTCAAATATACTTTTTATTTCATCTATTCAAATAATATTAATAATAAAAAAAGTTATTCTATTAGAGAATTTTTTTTTCTTTTTTAAATATATATATATAAATATAATTATTAATTTTTTAATGATTATATTTTTTTATTCTTACCTGTAGTGAAAAAATATACTCTGTTAATTGTTAAAATAATGTATATAGATATATATATTACATAAATTATATTAATATAAATATTTAATAAATAAATAAATAAATAAAGTAAAATAAAATAAAAATTACTGAGTTCCATCTCCTCTAACATAGAAGTTTGTATCTAAATAACGATCTTTCTTAAATCTTAATTGGGCTAAATCTATTATATATTAAATAATTTAGTATAAATATAGTAATTATTATTACATATATATGTTTTTTTTTTTAAAAAAAAAAATAAAATAAAATTTTTACCATAACGTCCGTAATCTCTAAACAATACATAACCTCCTGGCTTTAACATCTTAATAATAAAATTAAAAAAAAATTTATAATAATAATATTAGTAATATAATAAATAAATAAATAAATAAATAAATAAATAAATAAATAAAAATTAATAAATAATAATAATAATATATTGTTACCTTTTGTAAATTATTACAAGCTGTTTCCCATTTATTTGGATTTATAGCTGAAAGAACAAAAATGCATATACAAATATCTAAACTATGTGGTTCAATATATTCTGGTATATCATCAGCAGTTATATCGTAAACGAAAGCTTTGCAATTTTTTTCATTAAAATTGGGATTATTCTTTTTATTAATAAGTTAACAAATGAATAAATAAAAAATAGTATATTAAGTTTTCCTTACTTTATTAAAATACTTGTATTTTATAATTATTGTCTTTATCGGATATTTATTAAGATTAAAAACTAATATATTTTTTATTAACTATTAATTAATTTTTACTTTAACAATGTCAACGGCAACCTTCGAAAAATCAGCAGCATATATAAATAAATTTGGATTTTGACTTTCTTCTAAAATTGGAAAAACTGTATTACCAGCACCACATCCGATTTCAAAAATTTTAAAAGGTTCATTTCCTTTAATTTCAAAAAGTTCTGGAAATTCAGTCCTTAACCAATGTCTGTCTTTGAAAAACTTATTAGTATTTTTAGTATAAAATTCATTCCAATATTCATTTGCATTAGAATCGTATTTTTCTGAAAATTACATAAAAATAATATAATAGATTATTAATATTTAATTACTATATTATTATTATTATTATTATTATTATTATTATTATTATTATTATTATTATTATTATTATTATTATTATTATTATTATTATTATTATTATTATTATTATTATTATTATTTATTATTATTATTATTTATTATTTATTATTTATTATTTATTATTTATATTATTATTATTTTATTATAATTATAATAATTATTCTCTATTATTATTATAATTATTATTACTATTATTATCATTGTTATTTTATTATTACTACACTGCTATTATTATTATTTTTTATTTAAATTAATAAAAAAAAAGAATAATAATACTTTTCATTTCCAAATCTACTGGATTTAATTTTTGCTTTTTTATTATTTCTTTGGCTTCTTCTTCTTGTTTCTCATCCCATTCTGCATTATCCCTTTTATTACGTTATATCACATATTAAATTATAATATTTTTTAAGATTTGAAATTTATTGATTTTATTTATAATTGATTAATAATTATAATATATGAAATTTAAAATAAAATATTTAATATATTTTTACAACTTAAATATTAATAATACAATTTTTTTTATTATATGGTGTTATTATAAAAGATATAAATCTATACCATGCATTATATTCAAAGACTTTGCTTTCATCTTTTAAAATTCTTGAACCAAATTTATCTAACGAACTTGTAGTTTTTTTTCTTTTATTATTTGTATTTTCAGCTGGTTTTTCTATTTTTGAATTTTCATCTTTTTCCTCATTATTATCATTAACAATTTTTAATTCTTTATTATCATTTATATTTTTTAATTCTTTATTATCATTTGAATTAGGTTTACTCATTTTACTAATTTAAATAAGTATTCAAATAAATATTTAATAATTGTTATAAACTTCAATTTTTAAAAAAAAAAAAATTAAAATTAACTTTTATATACTATTTTTGATTGGAGAAAATTTTGATTTCTTTAATTAATAAAATTTTTTTAAATATTTTTTGAATTATGATTAAATATTTTATATAATATTTAAAAAATATAAATCT
The DNA here is from genome assembly GCA_002104895.1 of Anaeromyces robustus. Taxonomy (NCBI): domain Eukaryota; kingdom Fungi; phylum Neocallimastigomycota; class Neocallimastigomycetes; order Neocallimastigales; family Neocallimastigaceae; genus Anaeromyces; species Anaeromyces robustus. Next base: position 325,474 of record MCFG01000008.1, on the reverse strand, counting down.
TCATACTGAAATATTTTTATATTTATAATACATATAAATGATAAATATTATTAAGAAAAACAATTTATGTACTTTAAAGATTTGAAGTATTAATAAATTATTAGTTTTTTTGCTTTAAAATGTTTTTTTAAAAATAATAACTTGGCAAAACAATATGTACCTTGAAAGAAAAAAATGTTTATTATTATAGAAAATTAATTAATAGAATTATTTAACATTAAAAAAATATTATACAAATTAATATTTAATAAAAATAATGGTATTTATTATTACCAGTATTTATATAAAAAATAATACAAATATAAAAAAATTTAAATTAAATGTAAAAATAAATAATAAATTAATAATTAAATAAATATAAAAATAAGAAATAATAAATAATAATAAATTATGTAATCTATTAAAAATCTATTTGAGTATTTGTGTTTTTAAAAATTATAGAATTGAAATTTATAAATGGTAATTTTTTTATTATTAAATTAAATTAATTATGTAATTATTTATTTTTTAAATTTTTTTTATATATTACTTATTTTTTTCTATTTATTTTTATTTCTTTTTATTTTAATATTATTTATTATTTGGAAATAATATATATAATTAGAATTAAAACAAATAAAAAGTTTTTTTTTTCTTTTTCTATAAATTAAATAAAAATTTTTATAAATTAGAATTTATTAATTAAAAAAAATTTTTTATTGCATTGGTGAAAAAAATTATTTGAATATTTAAACATTTATATAATCTGTAAATCAAGTAATAAGAAAATTATATTATAATAATACTAAATCATAACATATATAAATTATTTACATAATGAATTTTACATCTAATAAACAAAAAAAGAAGAGAAAAAAAAGAAAAAACATTATTAATATATATTATTTTTAAATTTAATTATTATTTTTATTAATTTTAATTAATATATAATTGTTACATATTTAAATATAGTAAATAGGAATATTCGTAAAAATATTCTTTTTTATTATAGCATATTTTTTTATAATATTCTTTTTTTATCATTTTATATATATATAATCATTTTATAACTACTTATATAAAGCAATAAAAATGATAATAGACGACGATTCACAGGAACCTCTTAAGCAATACTTAATAACAATATTAGATGAGTCAATGTAATTTTTATTATATTTTTATATTTTCTATTTATTTATATAAAGTTGTGTGATAAATTGTTTATTTTTAAAATGAGATTTTATTTATTTTAATTTATTTTATTTTATTTCACTTTATTTTATTTTAAATATTAAAATAATAAAATAAAGAAAATAAATAAAAATTAAAAATATTGATTATAAATTATATATATAAAAAAAAAAGTATAATAATAATAATAATAATAATAATAATAATAAATGATCTTATAAAATTATATAATATTTTTATATAATACATTAACCTTTTTTTTTTTATTTCATATTAACGTACAATTAAAAAACGACGAAAATATTAAAATTTACTGATATAATTTAATATTATTGTTACTTGTACATTTAAAATTAAATTATGAAAAATTTCTATTTATACTTTGTATAATAATATTAAGATGTGACGCTGATCCAGAAACTTTAGGTACATACATATAAATGTTTTTCTTTTTTATCTTTTTTTTTATTCTGTTTTTTTTTTTTTTTTTTTTTAATATTAATTAATTTAAAACCTTTTTATTTTTTTTAATTCTTTCTTTTTATATTAATATTAAAAGCTGATTATGTAATTGCTTTATTAAGACATGATGTTCCTAATAAAGAATTAAAGAATTTATGTATTAGTCAACTGGAAGAATTTCTTAAAGCTGGTAATAATTAATTACAATAATAATAGTAATTATAATAATGATAATAATATTTATAATTTATATTTATGAAATAAAAGTAAATGAAAATAATTAATCTTTTTTCTTCGTTTATTAATTTAATAAAATTTTAGAAACTGACAAATTCGTAAATCAATTATTTGATATAATTGAAACAAAAGCATATCTAAGAAATTCAGAAAATAAAAACAATATAGAAGATAAACCTTCAGATTTAAAACGTTCTCGTGATGAAATTCAAGAACAAAAAGAAGATAGTGATCAGTCAGATGATGATAGAAACTTTAAACATAAAAGAACAGATAAAGATGGTAATAGATCTTCTTCACTTTCAAGAAAACCAACTGAAGAACAATCTCAGCCACCAACTAAAAAATATAGGTCTGATAATAAGTCAAACAATAAACATTCAAATAAAGACCAAAATGATAATAAACATCAAAATAATAGAAATTCATATCAAAGAAATAATTCACAGGAAAAGAATTATAATTCAAATGATAATAATTTGGGAAAAAGAAGAAGAAATGATAATGATAATGAAAATTCTAAAGGTAGTGGGAAATATATGCGTAATAATGATTTTAACGATGATGGAAATAAAAATTATAAAAATAATTATCATCAGAATCAACAATCACAAATGAATAATAAATATATGAATTCCCAAAAATCATATCAAAATATGAACCAAGATTTTAATTATATGAATAACGGTATGAATAATATGAATAATATGAATAATATGAATAACATGAATAACATGAATAATATGAATAATATGAATAATATGAATAATAATGGAAATATGTGGTTTAATCAAAACAATCAAAATATACAAGCAATGCAAAATAATCAAAATAGATTCCGTAATAGAAATCAACAACAGCAATTTAGAAATAATAACAATCACGGAATGCATCCTAGACAAAGATGTATTGATTATGATGGTAAGTGAATATTAAATATGAATATATATATTAAATTTGTTTTAAATTTTTTATAATATTATTTATTTATATATACTAAAAAATTACTATAATTTTTTTATAACATAATAATGTCATAAATATTATAAATAATTATTAAAATTAGAAAAAGGATATTGTGTTAGAGGAGATATGTGTCCTTTTGATCATGGTATGGATAAAATCGTTGTAGATGAAATGTCATCATCAAATAGAAGGAATTTTGATAATATGATGAATAATAACATGCCACCTAGAATGATGCCTTCAATGAATCAAAATAATTTCAATAATCAATTTATGAACGGAAATAATGTTTTTGAAAATGATAATTCATATTGTAAGTAAAGATATAATATTAAAAAGATTAATTCTTTATTAAATTATATATATAGATAACTTATATATATATATATATTAATAAAATAATACTATATTTAATAATTTAAATAAATAATTATGTATAATATTTTGTTATATATAATAAAAATATATAATATTATAATATTATTTATATAATATAATATTTATCAGTAAACACTGAAGGTTATGATCCCGAACAGCCTTCATATAATTCAAGTCTTGGTCCATCACAGTGGGGAAATACAGTTATTGATCCTATAGATAATTCATTCCAAAATCAAAATAATAATAACAATAATAATAATAATAACAATAATAATAGTAATAATAATAGTAATAATAATAATAATAATAATAATAAAAATCAAATAGAAGATCAAAGTCAGTCAAATCAATCTAATAATGATAATATGAAACAAAATAGTAATTCCCAAAATACATCATCGAATAATCGAGGAAGGAATAGTAGAGGAAGAGGAAGAGGAAGAGGTGCTTTTGGATTTAATAGACATAGACAATCACAAGCAAAACAACCTATATTAAATATAGAAAATATACCCCAAGAATATTTTGCTATTGATAAAATTAATAGTTACTTTAAAAAATTCGGTACTATTATAAATATTAATTTAAATCCAAGGCATTATAAAGCCACTATTCAATTTAGTCAATATAGCGAAGCTAACCAAGCTTATAATAGTCCAGATCCAATTTTTGGTAATAGATTTGTTAAATTATATTGGGCAAAAATAGAATCAGAAGAAAATGAAAATTCAACACAAATTGAAAATGAGAATGAGAATAGTACAAGTATATCAACTAAACAGAAGCATGCTAAAGAAGAAGACAAAGAACAAACTCCAGAAATTTCATCTGAAGAAATGGGTCAAATTAATATAATGAAAAAATCAATGATTAGTAGACAATTAGAAAAACAAAAAGCATTTATGAAGCAAGTAGAGAATCCATCATTGACAAAACCTGAGAAGGAAGAAATTTTGAATAATATTAGATTAATTACTGAATCAGTAAAACATATTATGAATGCTTCACCTCAACATATTAAAATATTAGCAGGAAATATATTACAACAACCAAAAGAAAATACCAAATCTGAGACTTCAACCGAAACCACGAAGCCAACAGAAAATACTGAAAAATCATCTGAAAGTACTAAATTATCAGCAGAAGAACAATTAAAGGAAAAAGTTGAATTCTTAAAAGCAGAGGTATATTTATTATTATAATATATAAGAGAATATAATATTATATGTCATAAAAATATATATTTATAAATAAATAAATATATTTTAAAATAATAATTAATATATTATAAAATTTCTTCAAATTTTAAAATATGTATATTATTTCTTTTATTATTATTATTATTATTATTATTATTATTATTATTATTATTATTTATATATTTTATATATTTTATTTTATTTTATTTTATTTTATTTTATATATTTTATAAATATATTATATTTATAAAATATGTATTATTTATAATATTACAACAATTGCAATTAATATTATTATAAATGAATATATTTATAAAGGCTGCTTCATTAGGAATTGACCCTTCAACAATAACAGCTTCATCAACGGCATCAGTAACACCTACATCAACAATTTCATTAAGAGGAAGAGGTGGGTTCCGTGCACGTGGAAGAGGTTTACATCCTTGGGCAAGAGGAGGAAGATCATTTAAGCTTGATAATAGACCAACTAAATTATTAATTAAAGGATTTTCACCAGACAATAAATTATCAGTTCAACGTCATTTTGAAGTAATAATAACAAAATAATATATAAATATAATTATTATATACAATTATATTAATAATAATAATATTATTATTATTATTATTGTTGTTGTTTATTAAATCTATAATAATTAATACATATATTTTATTTATTATATATCATTATTATTATATATATGTATATATAATAATAATAATAAAAATATAAAATATAAAATAAAATAATAATAATAATAATAAATTATTAGATGTTTGGCATAGTAGAAGGTTTTTATATAAGTAAAGATGGACTTTCAGCTATAGTACATTATCAGACTCGTCGTGAAGCTGAACAAGTAATAATAATAATAACAATATATATAGCATATATATTTATTTATATATATATATATATTTAATATCTTATTAATATATTATTAATATTAATATTAAAATTTATATATACTTACAATGAATAAACAAATATTATAAAAGGCTTATATCTATGGTAAAAAAATTGATAGTATAAATGATACACTTGAACTATCGTGGTTCACTGAAACACCAGATCCAAATCTTTATGAAATACCACCACAATCATCTTCTATACCAGGTGCTTCATCTGCTGTAGCAGAAGCATTAACTCAATTAGCTAATAAAATTAGTAAAATAAATAATACAGAAAATAAAGATATAGCTAATTTATCATCAACATTAGAAAGCTTAAGTAAAAATGCAACAACAGAAACAGTAGCAGAAGAAACAGCAGAAGAAACAACAGAATCTAATACAAATGAAGAAAAAATTGATGAAAATTCAGTATAATAAAAATATTTAAAATAAATATATATAATAAAAAATATTTACATCTTTTATATAATTATAAAAAAAAATTATATTAAAAATATATATATTATTATAATTATTATTATTATAATTAATTGAATTTCATTAATTTCATTAAAATATTTAAATAATAGAGTTAATATTTATCTCATATGTTAATTAATATCATAAAGTAATAAATAAATAAAAATAAAAATATTTATATATATTATATTCATAATTAAATATTTAAAAAAAAAAAAAAAAAAAAAAATATTATACTCTATATACAAATATAAAAAAAAGGAAAATAATCTATTTCTATTTTACATTATTTTGTAATTTTATATTTATATGTTTATATCCAAATTAGTAATTATAAAAAATTTTAATTTTTTTTTTTTTTTTCTTAATCTTTTTTCTTATTAAAATATATATATAAAACCACTTAATAAAAAAAATAATAACATATATAAAAAATAATAATAATATGTATATATTATAGTACTATTTAATAGTATCTTTATTTTTGTTTTACTTTTCTTTATTTTTTTTATAATACTACATAGAAATTTTATTTATTTATTTATTTATTAATATTTTTTTAATAATTATTTTTTAATAATTAATTAATTTATTTATTTATTTATTTATTTATTTATTTATTTATTTATTTATTTATTTATTTATTTATTTATTTATTTATTTATTTATTTATTTATTTATTTATTTATTTATTTATTTATTTATTTATTTATTTATTTATTTATTTATTAATTTATTTATTTATTTATTTATTTATTTAATAATAATTAATCCCATTTAAAGAAAGAATTGTATTAAATATATATATCATTTTTACCATCTGATTTAAATTCAATATATATTTAAATATAATATTTTATATTACAAAATAAATGAAAATTACAGTATGATTGGATCTACTTTTAAAAACAAATAATTTATAAATTGGTTCAATTAGCTTTTAAAAATAAACTTTATTAATTAAAATTATTTAATAAAATTTACACTTTTGCTTTTTTATCCTCTTTTTTTTATTATTTATTTTTGTTTTCTTTTTTTTTTTTTTATTAATGTTAAAAATGTTTTTTTTTTTTTTTTTAGTTGTTTATAGATTTATTTAAAATATCACTTATTTATTTATTAAAATTAATTTATTTATATTATTATTTTTTTAATAATATTACTATATATAATAATATATATATAATATATATTATCTATTTTTTTTATTAATTTATTATTTTATTTTGATTTCATTTTTTTTTTTTTTTTTTTTCTAAGTAAAAAAAATTAAATTTATCAAAAAAAAAAAAAAATAAAATTAAAATAAAAAAAAAATAAAAATAAAAAAAATAAAATAAAATAAAATAATAAAAATAATAATAATAATAATAAATGTAAAAACTAAATAAAAACTATTTACGTCTGTTATAACTTCATATATATCACTTTTAATAAATATTTAACTTTTCAATTCTAACACTTTTATCCAGTTTATTATTATATATAAAACAAATATATATAAATATTGTCACAAATTTAATAACTAAAAAATTAATATATTAAAACTGTCAGAAAAATTTTTATAAATAAAAATACTCCACTATCTGTATAATTCTTACTCATATATCTTATAAAGAAAAATATTTAAGAATAATTATCTAAATATATTAATACATTTCTTTAAAAATAATATTATAATTTATTCTATCGTTTAACAAATATTGTTTATATCATCAATTATTTGAAAAAAAAAAATGAGTAAAAGAGAAAGAATTGAAGACAATGAAAATGGCCAAGTAAAGGTAATTAATAATACGTATAATTTATTTTAATAACTATATTTTATTAATTTAATAAAAATATAATTATATTATATTTTATATAATAATTATAATTTTAAAATGATATTATTTTACTTAATAATATATATATTTTTACTAATTATTATTATTATTATTATTATTATAAATATTATTATAATTATTATTATAATTATCATTATCATTATAATTATTATTATAATTATTATTATGTATATCTTTTTCTTTATTTATATATTATTCAAAATAATACTATTTAGAAATTTTTTGCAACTAACACACAATATAATTTAAATCCACAATCAAACAAAAAATTTGAAAATCAAATGGATATATGCTATGATTCAAATCCTGAAGATAATGAAATGAGTGATATTAATAATACAACGACAAAAGTTGTATTAGTAAAAGAATCTCATAGTTCAGAAATATTAAATATGGATTTTTATCCAAATTTACATAGACATATTACCAATAAAATTGGTTGGTAAAAATAAAAAATAATTATAAAATAACAATTATATATGTATATTTAAATTATTTATTCAACTTTCAAATTACTTAACCTTCATATTTAAATGGAAAATAGAATACATATATTTATTTTAATATATATTCCAATTAAAATAAGCTATTATAATATTTTTTATCATCTTTATATAAAAAACACTATTAAACTTTTATCATCTTTTATATTAAAAAAGCACTATTAAACTATTACAAATTTTATATTAATTTATTTTATTCTTAAACTATTTAATATGTAATTTAAGCATTCATATATATTAAATTAATAATAAATATATATATATATAATAAAACCCTGTTATATAAATATATTAATTATTATATGTAATAAAAATAATTTCTATCTCCCTTTAATGAATAAAAAAAGAATAAAATATTATTATTTATTTAGAATTATATCTTAAAAAAGAATTATATAATATAATATTACTGACATGTATGATTATATATATTTTGAATAATATTATGAAAATATGAATTTTAATATTTTATTCTATTATTATATTTATCAATAAAAATTATAAAAAAAAAAACAATTACATGTTTTTATAAAAAATATAATAAAATAAAAAATAATCCCTTCATTATTGTATTTCTTACTCTATAAACAATATTTAGTTATAAATAATATTTCCTACAAATAATTTTTATTAATATGATTTTTTAAATATTCAACTATTATATATTTTAAATATTTATATATTTTAAATATTTATATATTTTTTATTTATTTATTTATTTATTTATTTATTTATTTATTTATTTATTTATTTATTTATTTATTTATTTATTTATTTATTTATTTATTTATTTATTTATTTATTTATTTATTTATTTATTTATTTATTTATTTATTTATTTATTTATTTATTTATTTATTTATTTATTTATTTATTTATTTCTATATTAATAATTAATATATATTTCCTATGATATAAAAACATATATTAACATTTAAAAATATATAAAAGTTTAAATGAAATAACCAAAAAAAATTTTTATTATAATAAAAATTCAAATTTAATTTAACAAAAAATTTTATTAATACATTATTTTTTTTTTTTATTCATATACAATTTTTATGAATATTAATTATATTTTTTAGTAATAATTCGGAGTTTAGCTTTTCATAGTTTCAAAAAAAAAAAAAAAAATATTATTAAATTAATTATATTACGTATATAATGTATATATATAATATTTGAAATATTTTTTAAATAACAAAAAAAAGAATAGTGTAACATTTTTTTTCATTAATTATGATATTAAAATACTATTAATAATATTATTATAATATCTACATTAAAAAAAAAAAAATAAACTTATTCTACTATAATTAAATTAAATATAAATACATAAAAACTAAATATATTAATAAAATTTCATTGATTCTCTCTTACTTAATAAAAAAAAAAATCTTTAATTATTAGCAATTAATAAATAATTATTGGTTTTATATACATAATATATGTATATGTATAATACCATAATTTATTTAAAACAAAAATATTTTCAATTTTTTTTCCTAATTTATAGTAAAAGTTAACAAAAATGAATACTCAAAGAAAAAATACATCTAATTCATCAACTTTTAAAAGGTAATATAATAATAATTGTATTACTATATTTTAAAAAAGAAAAAAAGAATTACTTTATAATAATATTATTTATTAATTAATAATTAATACATTTATTTAACTACTAAATATATGTATATAAAAATATATTAATAATCAGTAAAAAAAGTATGGCAACATCAATGATGACATCACGTATGTCAATGATGACATCAAGGTACCGTAGTAATTTTTATCGTAAAAATGGCCAAAATAATAATAATAGTAATAATAATGCATCCAATGTTATGCAAACAGCGAAAGTACAAATATTTGATAAAAATGGAAATGATGTTACCCCATTACCTATGATAAATCCAAATAAAAATAATAATAAACCTCAAAAATCAGGAAGTACTTCATCTCAATCTGAAGTATCATTAACTTCATCAACAAAAGTACTGTATTATAAATATTATTGTATTATAAAATTTTATCACTTTTTCTTATTATATTTATATATACTAATAATTAATATAATTAATAATATATGTATGATATAAAAAAAAAATTTATTCAAAATAATTATAATAATAATGATAATGATAAAGGATCAATCATATACTGAGTATTTGTCATGCTTTGAATCGCAATTAACAAAATCATTTTCAATTTCACAGATGAGACAATCAATATCATCATCTCAAGGAAGTAAAATGCCATTAAATTCAATAGGAGAAAAACATGAAGAATCCGTATCAAGTGATAGTGAAAATGAATTAGGTTAATTATCTAATATTTTTATTTATTTATTCTTTAATAAATATAATAATGTCATCAAAAAAATAATAATTTTTATTTGTTACAACATTAATAATTATAATAATAATAATTATAATAATAATAATTTTTATTTGTTACAACATTAATAATTATAATAATAATAATTATAATAATAATAATAATAATAATAAAAATTAAAATAATAATAATAATATAAAATAATATAAAATTTAGATGAAAAAAATAATTCATTTTATTTATTAGCAAAAGATGCCAATAAAAAAAAGGAAATAAATACAGATAAGAGAATTTATATTACATTAACAGAAACACCAACCATGTGTCTTTTTGATATGCAAAATAAAATTATATTTTCTGATACACCCGGTGCAGCAGAAGTTCAAGAGGAAAATTCAAGATATCAACAAGTAATTTTTATATTTAATTTTATTGTTTTGCTTTTTTTTTCATTCTATATGTTTTTTAAAAATAAATATTACAATTATTTTTTTTTTGTAAGAAAAAAATTTGTATTTGTGGTTCTAAATTTAAACATTTTAATAATTGTATAAATCATTCAATTTTATGGCAAAAACAACTTTTTTGTATATAAAGTTATTATTGAATAAAATAAATAATGACAACTTTGTAGAAAAAATTAGTCAAACGTTAAATAATGATCTTAAAACTAAAGATATGCAAACAGAACCAGTATTACGAATAAATGAACAAACTCAAGCAAATATTTGGGATATATATGATAATATGAAAATATCAGAACAACAATCAAATCAAATTGATGATTTCATAGATTATTAGTAATTATTAATTAAATAATATTGTTTAATATATATTACATTAAATATAAATATCTATATAAAATAAAATAAATATATTATTTTTCATTCTTTTTAAATAATATATTTATAATATATATATTCTTATATATTTCTTTTTTATTTATTGTTTGTTTATTTCACATAATAATAAAGTGATACACCTGTAGATAAAAATGATACAATTCAAACCTCAATAGATAATATATCATCTGGATTAAATGCAAATATGATAAGTGAATCTTCTTTAACTCAACAATCAAGTGTAATGTTAAATACAAGTACATTTGGAAAATCAATGTTCCAAACAGAAATGAATTCAGGATCAATGATAAATTCATTAAGTATGATGGTAAGTACATTTGATGGTTCTTTACTACCAAATAATTCAAATAAACTCAACAATGATTCCCTTGAAAGAGCAGTTGTCCCTGCAAATACTATATCTTCAGTAAGTATAAAGAAAAGAAAACTTTTTTTTATTAATTATTAATTATTAGTATTTTAATTTCTATTTATTATTATCTTGTATAAATTTTTTTTCATTTATAAAAATGAAAAAAAAATAATAATGAAAATAATAAAATATAAAATAATAAATAATTTAAAAAATTATTAAAAATAAATGTAATATTATTTCATTGGATATAATAATAAAATTGCTTTTTTTTTCCTTTTCATTAAAAAGTTAAATCAAGAGAACTTCTTAAATTCATTACATATAATGGAATGTGCTGTTGTATCTAATAATTATTTTGATTTATTAGTAGAATATCGTGATTTACCTTCATTAGGTGGACCAAAAAAGGTTCAAACTAAAAAACCAACAAAAAAAGTTAAAAGTTCAATGAACTCAGTATATAATGATGATGATCATGATGAAAATGATGAAAATGATGAAAATGAAGATGGAGATGGAGATGGAGATGGAGAAGGAGATGAAAATGATGAATCTAATGAAGAATCAAATAATAAATGTATATATAAAATAATAAATTTAAATGTTACATAACTTATTTATTCAACTTTATAAAATAAAATATGAATACATTAATTATTTTTATTAAAAATAATATTTTTTAATTTAATTTTACTATGATTGCTATTGTTGTTGTTGTTGTCCTTAAAAAAAAAATAGTAACAAACTTATTATTAGATACTCAATTACCATCTTTACCATTCTTATGGAGCTTTAAATGTGATCTATCAAGAGGTAGAAATGTATCACAAATAGCATGGAATAAAAAATGTGATGTATGTATGAAAAAAATTTTAATATTAATAGTTTTTTTTTTTTTTTTTTAATTAAAAAAAATAATAATAAATGAATCGAATATAAAAAAAATAACTTTTTTTATGTTATATTTTATTTTAATTTTTTGTATTTTGTTTTAACAGGATATTATTGCTGTATCATATGAAGAATTTAAAAATATTAATAATAATAATAACAGTCCAAAAGGTTTAATTCTATGTTGGTCTTTAAAGAATTCAGAGGTATAAAAATTAAATATATTAATTATAAAAAAAAATATAAATTTTTTATTAATTAATATTTTTTGATATAAATAATAAACACGATTTACATCAGTATCCTTCAAGAGTTTATAAATTAGATACACCAGTCACAACTATTGATTTTTCACAAACAAATCCAAACTTACTTGCTGCCGGTTTTATGGATGGTCGTGTAGCAATATTTGATATTAGATTAAAAACCAATATACCAGTATTAGAAAATCAGTAATAATACCTATATATATATATATATTAAAAAAAATAATATAATAAATAATATAGATCTTCGTTTGTTTCTTTTTTTTAAAAAAAAAATTTTTTTTTTCTATTAATAATATTATCAAATTATCTATATTATTAATTGAAACATTATTATTAATTAACATAATATTTATAGTGAAAATGGTGGTAAACATTATGATCCAGTATGGGATATAAAATGGGTTGAAAGAGAACGTATTTTAGGGGATGAACAAAGTAAAGGTGAAATTTTAGTTACTATTTCAACAGATGGAAGAGTCATTCAATGGAATCTTAAACATGGACTTGAATATACAGGTAAATAGAAAACAAAAAAAAACCTCTAATAATTCTGTTTAATACCATAAATATTATAAATCTATAAAATACAAAATTTTATTATATTTTTTATTATTATATTAATATTATTATATTTAACCAAACAATATTAAAATAATCTATATATTTAATAACAATAATAAAGAGTTAATGTTTTTAAAAAGAGTTACAAAACAAGATTTACCGGAGCATAATAGTAAAGATAATAATAATAATGCCAAAGTATTTAAAAAGAAAAAAATACCATCATTTATATCAAGATTATCTGGTGGATTATGTTTTGATTTTAATTCTAAAGATTCTAATATGTAATTCATTATTAAAAATATAAAATAATATGTATTTTTTGAAAATTAAATTTTACAATATAATATAATAATATAATAATATATTATATCATTATAGTTATCTTGCTGGAACAGAAGATGGTGTTATACATAAATGTTCATGTTCTTATAGTGAACAATATTTACAATCCTATTTTGGACATTCAGGACCAATTTATAAAATTAGATGGTCACCATTTTTACCAAATATATTTTTAACTTGTAGTTCAGATTGGACAATTAGATTATGGAATCAGGAAGAAGAGCAATATATATTTAAATTTGAAAATGAAAAAGTAAATTAAATAAATATTATATTATTATAATATTTTTTATAATATACATATGATTATATATATTAAATATATTTTATAAAACAATTTAAATATTTAATAAAATTATTTCATTTTTAAAAAACAGGATACTATTACAGATATTCAGTGGTCACCAATGTGTTCAACAGTATTTGGTGCTGTTACAAATAGTGGAAGAATTGAAATTTGGGATTTATCATTTTCAATGTAAGTTAATAATAATTAATGATTATAATAATATAATAATAATATTAAAAATTTTCATTGATCAATCATTTAAAAGTAATAATAATAATAACAATTATATAAATATTTATTAAAAATAATTAAAAAAAATTGTTAAAATAATTAAATATATAAAATAATATTAATAAAATAAAAAAATTATATATTAAATATTTATATATTAAAAGTTTGGATCCAATTATTGTTCATCAAGTTATGGATAGAAAATTGACATGTATTAATTTCTCTAAGAAATATCCGGTAGTATTAATAAGTGATGATGAAGGAAATGTTAATATTTATAAACTAAAGAACTTTAATTATCTATCAACTAAATCATTTAATGAACAAGTAGATATGTTACAAAATATTATAATTAATAGAAATGAAATTTCTAGTATTCAAAATAATCATAACAACAACAATAATAATAATAATAATAATAATAATAATAATAATAATCCAAATCAAGAACCAGATAATCCATTAAATGAAAATGAAATTAATCCAGAGAATATACCAAATATGGATAATAAATATGACAATAATAATACTGATAATAATATAGTAGAAAATACAACAGAAAGTAATACTGAAACTATTGGAGCTTATAATTTAACAACAGAAAATTAATGATATTTAATACATTATTTATTATTTATGTATATAAACATTTAATAAAAAAAAATAAAAAATAAAAAATTAAAAATTAAAAATTTAAAAAAAAAAAAAACTTACAAATAATAATATTATTTATTAAAAAATTTATATACATATAAAAAAATATTGAAATATCTTTTTTTGAAAAACATTTTGAAAAATATATATCCCAATTCATAAATTAAGTAATTAAGAATTATATTTATTTGTAAATAAAACATATAAATTAATAATAATAATAATAATTAATAAATAAAACATATAAAATAATTATAATAATAATAATTAATAAATAAAACATATAAAAGAATTATAATAATTTTTAAAAAGCTATATATTAGGTTATATTACTAATAATTTAGATAAAATGAAAATTAATTATATTATAAAAATGTAAAATATTGTAATTATATAGAATAGACCATATTTAAATTCTTTATTTTTTTTCATGTTTATTTGTTTATTTGATTTTTAAATTTGGTAAAAAAATGAATAAATAAATAATAAATATTTATATTTTTTAAATTTTGAAATTCTCATATATATAATAACAATGATAATAGTATTTTATATTTTAATATTAATGTTAAATATTAATATAATAGATAGTTTTTTTATCAATTAAAAAAACTATTTAATTTTATCAATTAAAAAAAAAACTAACTTTATGATCATATATCTAATTTTGTTTGATCTAAACTTGCACACCAATCTAATATACCATCAGGATCATCACCATTAATTAATTCTTCATTCTCTGTTAACAATATATTATCTTTATTATTATTATTTTCATCATTAATAGTAATACTATGATTATTATTATTATTATCATTATTATCATCATTATTATTATTATTATTATTAATATTATCATTTTCATCATTATTATTATTATGAACATCATTTATGTCGTTGGTATTGTTGGCAATAACCTCGTTATCATTGTTGTTATTGTTATTGTTATCATTATTATCATTATTATTATTATTTAAACTTTGTTTTTCATTTATATCACTATATTTAATATTATCATTTTCCAATGGTGATATTGGTTTACTTTTAGAAGCTTCCATAATTTTATTAAATTGATCATAATTATTATTGCTACTTGAATGTAGCAAATTCATGTTATTTCCATTATTATTATCATTATCATTATTATTATTATTAATAAATTCAGGTGATTGTTCCCACGGACTAAAACTCTCATCTATTCTAACAAAATCATCTATATTACTTGATTTTTTATTTGGTAATGAACCATTATTATCTTTATTATTAACATTATCATTATCATCATCATTATCATCATCATTACTGTTTATTATAGGATTTTTAATATGGATTACTATTATTATTATTATTATTATTATAATTGTTGATAAAATAATAATAAAAAATTAAAAATAAAAAAAATAAAAATTAGAAAAAAATTTTAAATATTACTTTATATATAATAAATATTTTATTTGTAAAAATATACCATTATTAATAGACTTTTTAATAATATTATTAATGTTTTCTTTCTCATTATTATTATAAGTATTATTCTCATCATTATCATTGTCATTATCATTATTTATATTGTTGTTATTACTGTTGTAATTGTTATTATTATTATTTAATTCATCATCATTATTACTCTTATTATTATTAACATCAGTGTTGTTACTACTATCATTGTTATTATTATTATTATTATTATCATAACTATTTATATTATTTTCTTTATTATACTGTTCCATTTTTAATAATTCTTCATGTATTTGATTTTCCTCCAATATTTTCAAAAACATATTATAATATTTTTCATTCTCAATAATTTTTTCTAAAATTTCCTTTTCTTCCTTATTTAAACTCATCACTAAATTTTTCTCTATTTCTTTAACATTTATTATATTAAGATATCGACTACCATATTTATATTGATATAAATCACCATCACGAATATTAACAAATGGATTCTTCTGACAATCATATTTTTCTTTATCTGTTTTTTTGGTAGATATAACAGCATTGTAAACATCATCATGAATACTTGATGATAGAAGATTATTTTTATTTGAGATTTCATTAATTGTTAAATCTTTATGATAATTTGTATAAAAATGAAGTTTTCTTTTAATTTTTCCAAAGAATTTATTTATATATGTGATTTGATCTGTATCTTTATCAATAATATTTGTTAATTCATGTTTTTTAAAATCATCACATTTTTCTGTTATACCTTCAGAATCATTTTGATTCTTGTTTTCAGTTTTCAAATCATTTGATGTTTCTGTATCTTCTAACTTATTATCGTTATTATTATTATTACTATTATTATTATTATTATTATTATTATTATTATTATTATTTTCACTATTTTTAAGATTATCTTTTTTCAAATTAATATTATTTTCCTTTTTATTTTTTTTGGTTGATTGTTTTAATATATTATCTTCATTTACTTTTATTCCTTGAATAGCACATTCTGATAATGATTTATTACAATCATAAGGAATTTCCGATAATAATTGATGATTATCTATAGTATATGTACTTTTTAATAATAAATTTATATATATTTTAGTTTAAAAAAATTTCATAAAATTTAAAATGAAATTTAATATAAATTAATATATATATATTTCTTTATTTAATAATCT
The DNA here is from genome assembly GCA_002104895.1 of Anaeromyces robustus. Taxonomy (NCBI): domain Eukaryota; kingdom Fungi; phylum Neocallimastigomycota; class Neocallimastigomycetes; order Neocallimastigales; family Neocallimastigaceae; genus Anaeromyces; species Anaeromyces robustus. The sequence goes on along the minus strand of MCFG01000008.1, from coordinate 307,907 downwards.
TATACCTATTATTATTACTATTATTGTAACTCTGATATTCTTCATTATGATGTGAATATCTTTTAAATCTTGATTCTAATAAATAAATAAAGAAAAAAATATTAAAATTTTATTTATTTATAAATAAAATAATTATTAAAAATTTTTTAAATTTTTTTTTTTACCATTGAGTTTTGGTAAATAAGTTGCTGAATTCATCCAATCTTGATAATAATCTTCAAAGGATATTTTTTTTATATTATTTGATAAATTTTCTTCTGAAAATTTATTATTATTATTATTACTATTGCTATTACTATAATTACTCTCATTACTATTATGATTATTATTATCACCATTATTATCATTATTATTATCATTACTATTATTATCATATAAATCTTCATATGGTGAAAGGCCAGCTATATAAAGATAACAAATAATTAAAATTATTAAAATTAAATGAAAAACAACACATTCATATTTATTAAAATAATATATTATAATATAATTATTAAAAATTTCTAACCTTCAACTTTACAACTTGCAACAACACAATCTTTAACTAATTGATTATATAAATGTGGTGAATTTAAATAAGCTTGAGCTGCAAAAATATTAACAGCATTTTCTAAAACTGGTTCAACTAATAATAACTTTTTTTTAATATATGAAAAAATAAAATGCATATTTAGTATGATACATAATATCATTTTATCTTTATCTTTTTTTTTTATACTTTTGATATTAATTATCTTTTAATATGTTACTTTAAAAAAGAAAATAATAATAATAATAATTAATATTAATATTCTTTTCTCTACCTGTAATGATTGCAATATCCCTGTAATAGTTGTTCCGGGTTCCCATATATCATAATCATCTAAAAAATCAACACATGGTTTACCAGTTTTCATATCAACTATATATATTATTCGTATTGAATATATAAAAAAAATTAATATATATTTTTCTTTTTCTTTTTCTTTTTCTTTTTTTTTTTTTTTTTCTTATCCTATAATAAAAATATATCGATATTTACTATTTGGATGAAATGGTATAGTGGAAAAAAAGACAGCAGGAGGTTTGGAATCATATTCATAATCAAAAAACAAATCAACTGCAAATACTCCACCTAATATGATTAATAATTTTTAAATTTTATATAAATAAATAAAAAAAAAATCAATAGCAGCAATAATAATAATAATAATAATAATAATTATGTAAAGTCAATATAACAAAAAATACATATATATTATATTATATTGTATTATATTATATTTTATATATTAAATAAATGAACAAACCTTCCCAAGAAGTCCCATTTAAACCATATATTTTTGCCATCCAATGATAATAATTTCCATCAACTGGATCTGCTTTTATTCCCTTTAAATATTAAAAAAAATTATATAAATAATAATTAATTTAACATAAATATTTATATTATTAATTATTTTTAAAAAGAAAAAAAAAATCTTTTATTTTTTTAAAGATAATATATCATATCATAATATATTACCATACCCATGCAGGATTAGTTCTAATCCAATATTCTTCTCTTTGAAGTAGTAATAATGGGCGTGACATTTTTATTTATATATATATATATATCATATAATATTATCTTTTCTTTTTTGTAATTTTTTATCTTTTTTTTCTTCTTTTTTTGTTTTTGTTTGTTTGTTCTTTTTTTTTTTTTTTTTTTTTCCTCTTTAATAAAAAATGTTTCGAATAATATTATTAAATAATTCGTTCTATCGTTTTACCAATTTTATATTCAATGTCAGAAAAAAAAAAAAAAATTAAGAATTTAAATTATTTTTCAAAGTCTATTATTATATAAATTGTATATCTTTTTTATTTTATTTTATTTTATTTAATAAATTAAAAAAAAAAATCTTAAATAATAAAAAACTTTTATTGTAAATCATATATCTTTAATAAACTTAAATTATACAATATTTATAAAGTTTTTTTTTTTTAACTTTTATTATATTTAATGATTATTGAATATTTTTAATCTTATAAAATTATAAAATTTAATTTTTATATATTCAATACAAACAATAAAAAATAAATAAATAAAAAACAATTATATTAATAATATTTTTAAAGGTATATCAAATCACTTAATTTTTAAATATACAAATTATTAAGAAATTACTTGTTTATTTGTATTTTTATTTTTATTTATTATTTATTATTTATTATTTATCATTTATCATTTATCATTATTATTATTATTATTATTTATTATTTATAAATATAATATTAATAATAGCTATTAACTATGATGTTTGTTAATTATGATTATTAATTAATTAGTTGTTTTTTTTTTCTTTTTCTTTTTCTTTAGGTATATTAATGAAAATTTTTCAATAATGTGTAATATTATCTAATATATTTAATAATATATATAATAATTAAATGAAATTATTTAATTATTTATAATATTTATTATTATGTATATATATACTCTTTTATATATTTATTTATTAATTTATTTATTTATTTATTTAACGAAAAACACTTTCAATTTTCTTTAGTCTTGAATAACATTTTCTTCTTCTTTCTTCACTTAATGATGGATCATTTAATAATTTTCTTAAAGTATCTGCTTCTGCAATTCTTTGTCTAAATAATAATATTTGAGTAGTATCCATTTGATCCATACCTTGATTATTATTATTATAGTAATAATTATTATTATTATTATTATTTTTATTGTTATTATTATTATTAGGGTGTTTATCTAAATCATAAGAAATTCTACTACTTAATTGAACAAAATTTAATGGAAACATTCCAATCTTATTTGTTGTTTTATTTAAACCTAAAGATAATATATATTATATTTTATTATATATTATATACGAATAATAAATTATTAAATTAGTAAATTTTACATAGATAAATTAAATTCATATAAAATGATGTTAATGATAAAATATAGATTTATTATAATATTAAAATTTCTTATTAACATTAATATAAATTTTATAAAATTCAGTATATATTACCTTCAGCCCATCCATCATCAAAGCTTTTATAAATATTTACAGCATCACCTGGATGAATTGAAATTTCATCCGTTCTTTGTGCTTTATATGGACGTACTACATAATAAGTTGTATCATTTGAAGATTGTAATTTATTATTATTAATATTATTGTTATTAAAATTATTATTATTATTATTGTTGTTGTTGTTGTTGTTGTTGTTATTGTTATTGTTGTTATAAGTAGGTGAAGACATATTAGATTTTTTTGAATTGTTTTTTACTATATAGTTATTTGGTTCATTATTAATTTTTTCCTTTTCATGATAATAGTATTTTTTAGGACTATTACCATCATAATTATTAATATTTTTATTATTATTATTACTGTTATTATTATTGTGGTTGTGGTTGTGGTTGTTATTATTATTATTAATGTTATTATTCTTTATTCTAGAATTAATAGGGTAAGGTTGTTTTTTATCAGTGATGATATTACCATATTTATCATAACTATATATGTTATTATAATTTCCCCCATCAAATGAAGAATTTAAAATATCATCATCATTTAAACAATAAGAAGATCCATTTGAAAGAGATTGTAAACTTGTACGTACAGGAGGTGGTAAACCAGAAGATAATGATTCTAAAGAATCATCTGAATCTATATTATAATCAGGATCTATATCAGGGAAGAAGTTTATTTTTTTGGAATGACGTTTTAATCTATAAAATGAATTTTTTGATTTTTCCTTTTTAATATTATTATTATTATTATTATTATTATTATTGTTGTTGTTATTGTTATTATTAGTATTTTGATAGTTATTATAGTTGTTGTTGTTATTATAATTATTATTGTTATTATTCTCATAATTCTTCTTTGAAGAATTAGACAATAAAGGTTTCAAAGTAGATTGAGATAAAGTATGATTTAAGTGATCTGATATATCATCAATAAAAATTATTTCTTCATCATAATTTAAACTTTGATGTTTAGGATTATTTTTATCTGGATAATAATTGTAATAATCATCATTATATTTATTATTGTTATTATTACTATTATTATTATTATTCATTTTCTCATAATTATATTTCTTATTTGAATTAATATCATTATAATTATTATTGTTGTTTCTATTTTGACTTTTATTTTTCTTTAATTCTTTAGGAACAGGCAAGTCTTTATCAAAACTTTTTTTAGACATTAAATTTCCTTTTTTACTATTTTTATTTATCAATGTTGTATTTGAATTATTAGAATTAGAATGGGAATGTATATTATTGTTGTTATTGTTATTGTTATTGTTATTATTATCATTATTGTTGTTGTTAGATTCATAATTCATTTTTATATTTGTTTTATTATTATAATTATTACGAATAGGAACAACAATTTTATGATTACTGGAATAAGATTTTTTTAAATTATTTTTAGTTTTATCTTTAAAAAGATAACCATCAATATCTGAATCAGTCCATTGAGCTTTATCTGATTCTAAAGTATCTAAACTGTAATGATTTTTTGAATACTTATGAAAGAATGGGTAATTATGATGATGACTATTATTATCATTTAATTTTGTTTTATCATTAATATCATTACTAGGATAACAATAAATTTCATAATTATTATTATTATTATTATTATTATTATTATATTTATTATTTATATAATCTGGAGAGTAATTATCTTTTCTATATTTATCATCAAAACCATTAAAATCTTCATCATCTTTAAAAATAAAATTATCAAAATAATGATCATGATCATAAGAAGGATTATAATATTGAGGATAAGGTGATGGTTGTTGTTGTTGTGGTACTGGTGATGGTGGTCTTTCATGATATTTTGGATAATCTTGATAACCATAATTAATATAATCATGATGATGTAATAAATTATTATTATTGTTGTTGTTGTTATTATTATTCACATGACTATTTTTACGACTATGTTGACTATGTAAACGACTATGACTATGATTATTTTTTATATTCATATTCATATTATTATTATTATTATTACTATTATTACTTTTTTTTCTTTCTAGACTTTTATTATAACCATAAGGATCTGTTGAAGGTAAATATTTTGAAGAATAAGATGGTACAGGTTTATCTTCAGCATAATTCTTCTTTTTTGGTGAACGATTATATTTTGTAGAAGGATAATAAGAAAATTGTTTATTATTTTTTTTATTATTTTTAGTATTATTATTATTATTAGAATTAGGATTTGAATAATAACGATGATAATCCGAATAAGAATTAGAATAGGAATGATGAGATTTAAAAAAATTTTTTTTATTAGAAATTTCCCATTTTATATTATCTATGGAATAACCATGTCTTCTATAATAAATAAAACAAAAGATAACTAAAATAGAAATAAAAAGTAAAATAATTAAAAAAACCACAAACCCTATTTTACCATTATGACTTTTATCTGAACATAATTCTGTTATACTATTTTTACATTCAGAATCCCAAAATTTAGCTTTATCCGAAAGACAAAGATTATGATTTTCATTTAATGTACAAGTTTTAATAGGTAAACTTAAAAGTAAATCTGGTAAAGGTCCTTCTAAATGATTATTATAAAGTTGTAAAGTCGTTAAATTAGTTAAATTTGAAAATGAATCTGGTATAGGACCTTTTAATTTATTTCCTGCTAAATTTAAACCAACTAAATGAGTTAATTCACCAATTTCATTAGGTATTTCACCAGTTATACCATTATTAATTAAAATTAATTCTTCTAAATTTTTCATATTACCAATATTAGAAGATAAATTTTTTATTTTATGTTTTGAAAGCCATAATGATTTTAATTCAGATAATTGAATAAATTCTTTTGGAAATTCCTCTGATTTAATTTGAAAATTTTTATTACCTTGTAATTTTATAGAAATTATTTTTGTTTCATTTTTTATAACTTTACATTCAATTTTATTTTCTACTTCTTGCCGTTTAACTTTATTATTATTATTATTATTTTCATTCTCTTCATTCCCTTTATTCCCTTCATTATCTTCATAATTTTCATTTTCTTTATCATCTCCATTATTTTCATTATTTTTATAATCTTTATTATTATATTCTATTGTTTTTTTATATTCTTCATTATCATCATTATACTCTATTTCTTCAAAATTTATATTATCTTTTACTACCATACGTTTTTTTACTTTGGAATTTTGACCCCATTGCATATCACAACAATTATTACCATTCCATTCCATAGCCATTGAATTGGCTTTAAATAAATCATTAATATATTGACAATCTTGTGAATACATTATCATTATTAGTAATTCTTATTATTATTATTATTAATGATTATTATTAATGATTATTATTATTAATGGTTATATTATTATTATTATTATTAATTACTTAATGATTATTATTATTATTATTATTATTATTATTATTATTATTATTATTATTATTATTATTATTATTATTGATTACTATTATTAATGATTATTATTATTAATGATTATTATTATTAATGATTATGATTATTATTATTGATTATTATAATTATTAATTATTATTATTATTATTATTATTTATATACTTAATAATAATAATAACAATAATTTTTACTGTTGATAAAAAATAAATATTTTTTATTTTTTTTTTATATGTTTTTTTTATGGTTTTATAAATAAAATTATAATATATAAAATATTCTTTATTATATTATTTTTTTTATTATTTTTTATAATAAAATAATAAAAAAAAAGTGGTATCTATTAATGTAAATTTAGTGAAAAAAAAAATAAATTTATTTATTCGATAGTGTCCAATATTTATAGTTATTTCTATGATATATTTAAAAAATATTTTTTAATAAAAAATAAAAAATAAAAAAGATAAAAAAAAATTATATAAAAAATTAAAATCAAAAATTCAATATATAATAATACAAATGAATTGTTAAAGTCGATTATTTATTACTATTTTCTTTTTTTTTTTACGTTTTATGTTTTATGATAAATTATAAAAAGTCCTCTTTTTCCTTTATTTTTCTTTTTTCTATCAATATCTGCCATATATAAATTTATGTCGTTATTTATTGTCGTGGTTATTCACGTATAGTATATTACAAATATACAATGGATATATGATAATTTGTTTTAATTAAAACCAATGAAATTATTGAAATATATATAGTTTTTTATTTTATTTTATTTGATTCTTTTTTTCTTTTAATGAAAATATTGAAATATATATAGTTTTTTATTTTATTCTATTTGATTTTTTTTTTTTTTAATAAAGTATATAATAAAAGTCAAGTCGATATTTGATTTGTCTTTCTTATTTTAATTTGATTTACTTTCCTTTTTTATTAGGTTACAATTCTTATCTAATTATATAAAATTTTAAAATCAATCAATTTGCTTCTTTTTTTTTTTTTCTTTTTTTGTTATGAGTTATATATTACTCTTAATAGTCTTTTTATTTTTTCTTTTTTTTTTTTTTTTTTTAGTCCCAAGTATGTCTATTTATATAAATTCCTTATAATTATTATTATTATTATTACTTTAATAGTTATTTCTACTAATATATTTAGTGATATTTGAATTAAAAGAAAAATATTTTCCCTGAGTGTATTGTCTCTTTTATTTTTTTTTTCTTCTTCTTTCGATTGTGGTTCTTTTTAAAATTTTTTTTTACTTTTTAACAAATATGCTACAAAGATAGATATAACTTTTATAATTATTTCTGATATATTTATAAATAAATAAATAAAAATAATAGTATTAATATATATATTATATGTAATATTATTATTAAAAAAAAAAAAAAGGAAAAGAATTTAGTTAATGTAATTTTCTTAGACAACTGTAACATTTTTTTTTATTAAATTATACATTTTCATAAAAAGTATTATATAAAAATAATCATTTACCTTTTTATTATTATTATTATTATTACTATTATTTTAATATTCTTTACTTACTCTATATTATATTTTTAATTCATTTTTTTCTTTCTGATATATATATATAATAATATTTAAAATATTTTTTTTTATGAATTACATTTAAATTTCATTAATAAAAAAAAAGTCTATGGAATATATTTTTTATTATATATAAAAAAATTTATTACTATTTTTTTGTATTTTTAATTAATTAATTTCTATTAAATAAATATTTTAATATTTTAATACACAAGTTTATATAATAACAATAAAAAAGTATTTTAAATTAATAATGAAAGAAAAAAATAAAAATAAAAATGAAAAAAAAAGATAAAAAAAGAAAAATAAAAGAGATCTATATTAAATATTTAATGTATAATAATAAATTATAAAAACTATTCTATAGTAAAAAAAAAAAATTATAAAAGAAAAATATATAAATAATTTCTTATTTTTTTTTTTTACTATATAAAAAAATGAGTTAACAATTTTTATAATTATTTTTCTCTATTTAAAATTTAAATTAAAAAATAAAATTAATATATATAATATAAAATATATTTTAATATATTACTTTTTTAATAATTTTTAATTGAATTAATTTAATTAATTTTTTTTATTTTATTTTAATTTTTCTATTTTATAATAATTATTTTTATTTTTTTATTTTTTTATTTTTTTTAATTAACTATAAATTAATTAGTAATTATTAAGAAAAAAAAAAAAAAAAAAAGAAGTTGCATAATAAAAAATTATTAATTACTTTTTAGAACTTTAATTAATTAATTTTTTTTTTATAAAAATGTATGAAATAAAAGTATTAGAAAATTTTTATATCATTTATTTTAATATTTTATAATTAATAAGATGACTCTATCTCATATTATTATTATAATTAATAAAAAACTAAAATGTTTAATATATGAAATTAATATTAAATAATGAAAAAAAAAAAAATATTAATGTTAGTAAATATCATTAATTAACAACTATATTTAATTGATACATACATATTACAAAAAAATACAAAAAAATAATAGTAATAATAGTTATTTATTAAGTATATTAATATATAATTTAAAAAAAAAATATTAAAATAAAAAGAAAAGAAAAGAAAAGAAAAAGAAAGAAATACCAATTACAATTAATAATCAAAAAAAAAAAATATTAGCGATTACTATAATAAAATAAATTTAACTAAAAATGAGAATGATTTATTTTTATTTAAATGAATTTAAATTTTTTATATTAAATTTTGGTTAACTTTAATAAAATTTTATTTTATCAAATTTTAAAAAAGAGAATTTTCAATCTTTTTTTTTTTATTTTTTATTTTGTGTTCTATTTTTATTTTCTTTTTTTTTTTTATTCTTTCATTTTTCATCATTCTTTTTTTTTTAATACAATTTTTTATTATAAAAATATTATAATATTCACTAATAAAAAATATTATTATACTATTTTAATTTTATTTAATTATAATTTAAAAAAAAGAAACTTTTTTTTATAGAATAAATATAATTACATTAAAAATTAAATTTATTAACTTTAACCTTATCAAATTATAAGAAACAAATACTTTACACTTATGTTCTTTAATATATATATATATAATATCTAATAATTGATATTTTTAATCACTTTTTAATTATTATTACTATTTTTTATTATAATTGTTTTATTTTTCCTATATCTGATAATGATAATAAGAAAGAGTTACAAAAAAGAAAATTAAATATAGATTGTTAATTGTTATTTAATAGATTCTTTATGTTATTTAATATAATATATTATATGTTATGAATTTATTATTATCATTTTTTTATAATAATAATTGATACAATTTTTTCATGATTCAATATGTCAACTTCAGTATAAAAATTGTTACATGCATATAAGTATATGTAATATGTATGTAATATGAAATTTGAAAAAATTTTAATGTATATAAGAAATAAATAAAATAAACAAATATATATATATATATATATGGAAAAATAATGTAATTTATTATTAGTAGTAATATTTATCTTTTTTTTTTTTTTAATATATATTCAATTAATTAATCTCTATCTATATAAATGTTTATATAAATATATTATTGAAAAATATCATATAATAATAATTATTGTTTTTCATTTATATTTCATATAACAACAATTCCTATTATTATATGAAATAGATTATTTTTTCATTTACAAATTTATAAAATTTTATTAAATAAAATAATAAGAACTAATATTAATATTTATAGTCTATATATATATATCTTTATTCTAAAAAATTAGTTTATATCCTATTATATATAAATTATGGATAAAAAATATTAAATTTTATATTTTAATTAATTAATTAATTTTAATAATAATTAAAGTTTATCAAATTAATTAAATTTTTCATAAATTTCCTAATTTCCTATAAAAATTTAATTAAATACCAAACTTTAAATAAAAAGAAAAAGAATATTAATATTCTGTTTTTTTTATTTTTTTTATTTAATTTATTGGTATTTTTTCTTATTTTAATAAAATAAAAAGTTACATTAATATAATCTTTTTATTTTGTTTCAATATTTTAATAAAAGACTATTGTTTAAAGTTTATTATTTTTTTTATCTTTAATTTTTTATATATCAATTTTTAGTTTATATTTTAGTTTATATTGTATTCTTTCTATGTTGCAAGATTTAAGAATTTATATATATATATATATATTATTTTTTGCTTTTTTTTTTTTTTAATTGAATAAATTATAAAATAAAATATTATTAAATTTAATTAGATATAATGAGTGGGTATGTTGTTAATAATTAATAAATAATGATTATTAATTCAGTTTTTTTTTATTTATATTTATATTTATATAATTTATTAACCTTACACACTGTACTTATATATATTTATTATTTTATTTTGTTACTTTTTTACCTTAAAACTAACTATATTTTAATGAAATCTATTACAATAAATATCAAAATAAGAAATTAAAAGTAATAATTATAATAATGCAATTTATTATTAAAATTTATTAATTCAAAAAGATTTTTAAAAAAAAAAAATCTATGATTAATCTATAATTTTTTTAAAAGAAAAAAAAAAAAGATTAAAATTTATAAATATAAAGGTTATATATATATGTATAAAAGTTATAGATATTTATCATTTACATTAAGGTATTAAATTTTTACTTTTAACTATATGTATTGAAAAAAAAAGTATTACAGGTTAGTAATTATGTAATGTTATTATTATTAATATTTTAATTTTTTTATTTTATATCGTTTCTTTAATTTGAGTAAATCGTGTGAAAGTTGAAATCTCCATTTGTGGTAGTCATAATGAAGAATATATTCTTTTGATTTTTGATATATTTTTTTTAAATAAAAAAAAAAGAAAAAAAAATTAAAATGTGTTTAAAATAAGGTTTGATTAATAAAATAATTATATAAAAATTATATATATTAATTTTCAAAAGCAATTGCTTTAAAAATTTGAATATTTCGATGAAAAATTCTTTTAAGTCTTTTAAATAATTTAATTTATATAATTATTTTCTTTTGGTTTTAATTTAATTAATAAGGATATGAAAAAATTTTTATGAAATGTTATTTAAATAAGTAATTTATATTATTAGATTATTATTATTATTATTTATAGATATATCAATGAATAAAAGAAGGAGAATTACATTATATAAGATTAAATATATTTGGAAAAACAAAAATTACTTTTTATTCAATAATTATTATTTTTCTTTAATAACAGAATGAAATTAAACAAACAAAAAAAAAATAATAATAATAATATTTCTTCGAATATATTTATTGAATAATAAAATCAAATTATTTGAATTTAATTTAAAATTGTTAAGCCTAATCATAAATTCGTTTTTTAAAAAAATTTATCTATAGTATTAATTAAAAAAAAACTATGATTAGGCTTAAGTTTTTAGGACACTAAGAGAATTCTATTACTAAAAATGAGATATTGAAAATATATAAAAAAATTGAAAGAAATTCATTCAAATATATACTAATTTATAAAAATATTTAATGTACTCATATATCCATCAACAACTAACAGTCAATTATAGAAATAATTTAATTTAATTATAAAATCTTAAATTTATTATATATTGCTATTGAATAATTAGTATTATTAATAAAACAAAAAAAAAAAAAAAGTTGTTCTATATAGTATTATTAATAAAACAAAAAAAAAAAAGTTGTTCTATATATAATTATACAAAATTTAAATAAAATTTATATTAAATTATATATTCAGTTTATTTTAATAAATAAATAAATAAAGAAGGAATAAATTATAATATTTATTATTTTCTATTTAATTTTATTAAAATATATAATAAATGAAATTAGAAAATTATTCATTATTATATAACAATAATAATTAATTAATATAAAATTTTTATTAACTAGTTTATTTATTAAATATTATTTATTAATATTTAATAAATAAGTTAGTTAACTACGGTCTCAATAATTATTCTTATTTCGTTTAAATATATTACATAACTAACAATTATGAGAAAAAAAATATATTATTTATAAAATCTTTATTAAATATTAACCTTTTTATTTTTTAAATTATTATTATAAACAATATAACAATTGATTGTATAATAAAACAATTGATTAAAATAATACTTTTTATTTAGATGATAATAAAATAATAAAAAATTGTTTATAAGAATTAAAAAATAATTATTTTTGACCATTTCATTATTTCTAATTATTATAAACGTTATTATATATATTTAACAATAAAATATAAAATATATTTTGTATTTGTACAAATAATAATGTTTATGTATGTATGTTAAAATATACACAAAAAAAAAAAATTTATATATAAATATATAAATATATAAATATATAAATTTATTATTTATATATTCATTTCTTTATACAAGGCTAAACAATATTTTTTTATATTTAATTTTTTTTTTTTTTAAATATTTGTATATTGCGCCACCTTTATTGTGTAATGTAATGTAATTAAAATTAAAAGATAAAAAAAAAACAATAATAATTATTAATTTATTTTATACTATATATATTCATATTAAAAATATATTAATAATATATAAGGAAATTTGAAGTGAAAAATTCTAATAATATTGATTGATTGATTACTAATAACTAATAATATTAATTAATAATTAATAATAAGGTAAATAATAATAAATAAACATTAAAAGAAAAAAAATTTTTTTTAAATTTTTTGTTATAAAGAATTTTTAAATATTTATATATAAATAGTATTTTTTTTTTAAATATTATATTTTATATCAAATTTTGTTTTTAACTCATATTTATTTAATAATGATATAATAAATGGGTTTATCACTTTTATTATCACTTAAAATGTATTATAATAAAGAATTATTATCAATAATAATTAATATTAATTATTATAAATTATATTATTAAAATTAATAGTTATTATATATTAATATTATAACTGATTAAGATTAAGATTAATATATAATAACAATCTAAAATATTATGATATTCAAACGTTTTTTTTTTTTTTGGTATTTTTTTTTTTTTTTTTATTACTTTCAATATAAATAATTATTATTTATTAATTATAATTAGTTTTATGAAATCCAAACGGTATACCACTATATTAAATGTTAAATGTATACGTTTATATACATTTACATTACTATAATTATAATGGTAATAATAATAATAATAAAAGATTATTTATTGTTAATAATTAATTCGTTATTATTAATTATTTATAATTAATTATTTATTATAGATTATTAATTATTAATTATTGATTTCTTTATAATAAAATTAAAAAAATTATTTTTTTTATTATATTTAAATTTTATATGATATTGGTAATAATACAATATTTAATATAATATATTTTAATATATCAAAAAATTATTTTTAATATAAAAATTTAATATATCAAATTTTTTATACAATTTAACTATTATATTATCTCCTTTTTTTTATTAATATTTTACATATTCATTCATTTATTTACATATATATATTTATTTACTTATATATTTATTTATTTATTTATTAATTATTATTATTATTATTATTTATATATTATAGATTTGTTTCAAAATTTTTGTAAACATAATCATTAAAATAAAAAATTTCCTTTTAAAGATAATTTTTAAAAATCAACAAAATAAATATAAAAATATCATTCAAAATTTCAATATAAATAATAAATATATAAATAAAATAATAAATAAATAAATTAATAAAGTAAATAAATGAATAAATAGAGTGTTTAAATAAATGTTAATATGTATTTTATATACAAAACAAATAAGTATATATTAAAATATATTAAAATATATAATTGATTTATATTTTTTTAATTGTATTTTTAAGGGGTTTTTTTTTGTTTTTTTGTTTTTTCTAAGGAATATTTTTAGTGTTTGTTTAAATAAAAAATACAAGAAAAAGAAAATTAACATGAAACATGAAACATGAATAATTATTATTCATAATTATTACAAAGAATTTGTTTCTAATCTACACAAAATAAAAGAAAATAAAAAGAATGGATAATATTGAATTAAATAATTGTTAAAGTATGTAAATGAATGAATAAAATATAAATTAAATAAATTTAATATAAATTATTAGATTAAATATTACAAATATTACAAATATTACAAATATTACAAATATTAAATATTACAAATATTAAATATTAAATATTAAATATTAAATATTAAATATTAAATATTAAATATTAAATATTAAATATCCATATAACTTTATTCTTTGTAATTTATAATTAATACATTTTAAACAAAAGAAAAAAAAAAGATATTTAAATAATTATATACAAAAAAACACTGAGTGTTGCATTTCGGCAATGTACATGAAATTTTTTGCATTGAATGGTCCTTTACGCCACATTTTATATTGTAAATTTATATAAATATTTTTAACGCCACATTTATATAAAAATTTTTTAAGAGAGTTTATATACTACTAGTACTTGTATATTAAAGCATTTCTTATTTATTTCATAATTTAAAGAATTATAAATATAAATTTTAAATTTCACTTAATATTTTATTTATTTCATAATTTAAAGAATTTATAAATTTTAAATTTCACTTAATATTTTATTTATTTAATAATTTAAATAATTATAGATAAATTTTAAATTTCACTTAATATTTTATTTATTTCATAAGTTAAATAAAAAAAAAAAAAAAAAAGAAATATTAATAAAAAGAAGATGTCACTAATAAATTGGTTTCATAAATCAATAATAAATAAAATATTGATTTTAATAATATAATAAATTTTTTATTAAAATAATTTATAAGCCACAATATAATACATTTAAATAATACGTTATTTTAATGCGCGATACATTTACAAAATACATTGCCGAAATGCACACTTCCCAAAAAAACATTAACATATTTGTAATATTTGTAATATTTGTAATCTTTTTTTTTTTTTTTCTCTTTTTTTAAAGTTAAATCATAAGATTAAAAAAAAAATGAAAAATAAACTTTAATTAATAAGAACTCTATTTCTACATTAACTTTAAAAATCCAAAATTTTATAAAGAAATATTTATTTATATTTATTTATATTTATTTTTTATATTATGTTATTGTTATTATTATATTATATTAATGATTGTAATTGTTAATTATTGTACAATTTATAATTTTAATTAAAAAAAATTACAAACAACAACAAAGATATAACAAAAAAAAAAAAAAAAACATCATTTAATTAATCAACATAATTATTTAGTAAATAGAAAAGTTTTAACATTTCAAAAACCATCATAAAAAAAATAATTATAAAATTGATTATAAATGAAAATGAAAATAATAATAAATTATAGAATAAAGTTATTATAGTATTAACTATTCCTTAATAGCACTATAAGTAAATATATATTTATAAAAGTAATACAACTAATACATCTAAAAAAAAAAAAAAAACATTTATTTGTTATTTTTTTAAAATTTTCTTTATAAAGATAAAACTTCAACTTTTTTTTTTTTCATATATACATAGAAAATGTCAATTTGTATTTGTATACATATTTTTAGTTGTTTTTTTTTTTTTTTTTTTTTTTTTTTTTTTTCAGTTTTATCTATATAATGATATTTTTCTTTATTTATTTTTTATTATATTAAATATATTTAAATTGTATTTATATATTATATTAGTATAATATATTTATATATAATAATATTTTTTCATTCAAAAGAATAACAACAAAAAAAAAAAAAAAACTTTTGTGACAAAAAAAGAGGAAAAACTTAATTTATTTTAAATATTTTAAACATTAATAAAAGCTAAATACACGCATACTCATAAATTATACATGCTATAATTATCTACTAAATAAATATTCTAATTGAAATGATTATTTATTATTCATACTTTATTAATTATTAATTAAAATAATTTGTTAATAAATAATGATGATGATGATGATAGTGATAATATACAATGTGAATAATAATTAAATTATATTTAATAAAATATTTATCTATATTTTGATTATTATATTTAATTACTTATAACAGCTTGAATATTTAATTTTTCTTTTTATTTTTTTTATCTATTTATTGTTATTGTTATTGTTATTGTTATTGTATTAATTTAATATTATAGATTTCATTCATTTATTATATTAAAAAGAATATTAAAAAAAAAAAAACGTTTATTAGAAGGAATATTTTCATTAATATTATTTTATAGATTCTTATAGATTCAAAGAAATAAATATTTTCATTAATATTATTTTATAGATTCATAATAAAAGTCTCAATGTTAATGAATATAAATAAATATAAAAACAAAAATATAAGTACTATTATTTCCTTTTCTTTTTTTTTTTTTTTTTTTTTTTCAATTTTCAAAATGTTTAAATAATATAATATTACGTAATATTCTATTTTATTCCTTTTTTTTTTTTTTTTTTTAAATAGAAATTTTGTGGATAATAAAGATTTTTTAAAATAATAATAATAATAATAATTAATAATTAATAATAATAATAATTAATAATAATAATTAATAATAATAATATTTAAATATTATAAGATATAAAAAAGAATTACAATATTAATATTATTAAAATGTAAATATTAATCATATTCATAATTATCATGAAAACTAAATATTTACATTAGTTATAAATTTTAGAAATATGAAAGATAAAAAATAATTGTTTAGGATGATGATGATGATGATTATAATTTTTTTTTTTATTTTTATTTATTTATATTTATTTATTTTTATTTATTTGTGTCACGTCACACTTTAATATATTAACATCAAGAATTCTTGTTACATTACATATTAATAACCAATAAATTAATTTAGTATTACATTAATTTATCTTAATATTTACATTTTATTATTATAATTTTATTATTTATATATATTTTAATAATATTTTTATAAATTATTGTCATATATATAATATACAATTAAATACAAATATAATATATATCATTTATATATTGTATATATTTGTATTATTGATTTTTTTGTAAAGAAAATTTTTTAAGGATGTTTTTTTTATAATATATAATAAAACAATGGAGAATTTAATTTATAATATATTATTTTAGTTGATAAAATATAATTGAATTATATACTCTATTTAAAATATATAGTAAAAAATATGGTGCTACTTTAATAATAAATAATTTAATTATTTCAATAATAATTAATTATATATAAGATGTTACATATAAATGAATTTATATTAATATATATTACTAATATAAATAATATTAATTAACCTTAATAAAAAATCCATGTTACAATATATGTAAATAAAATATATCATATATTACAAGATGAAGATTTTATATAAAAAAGGTAATACAAAATATACAAACCTTTACACAATGAATATTAATTTTTTTTTTTTTTTTAAAAAAAAATTAATATATTAAATAATATAGACAAATAACATCATATATATAATTAATTAATTAATTTATATAATAAATAAATAAATAAATAAATAAATAAGTAAATAAATAAATAAATAAATAAATAAATAAGTAAGTAAATGAATAAATAAATAAATAAATAAATAAATTAATTAATAAATAAGTAAGTAAATGAATAAATATTATTTTATGATTTTTTTTTAATTTTAATAATTAATAAAACTAATAAATAATTAATTATTTGAAAATTGATAATCTATAAATTCTTATTAATATAAATCATTAATTAATTACATTAATAATTATTAATAATTATTAATTATTAACAATTATTTAACATAAAAGTTTCCTCTTCAATTATAATAATAATAATAATAATAATTATAAATAGTAATAATAATAATTATTATTATAACTTATAAAAGTTTCTTTAATAAATATTATTATAACTGTTATTTTAAACATTAGTTAAGTTTGATACTTGTATAAAATGAAAATAAATAAGTAAAAAAACAAACAAACAAACAAACAAACATTAAAAATATTAAAGAAATTACTGTAATTAAATTTGGTAAAAGTATATTTTATATAATATAATTGGTGAAATCTTCTATTATGACCATAATTTTATAATAATCTGGTTATTTTTTACTTGAATTATCAAAAAAATTAATAAAATAATAATAATAATAATTATTTTCTCTGTTATTTATTTATTTATTTATTAATTTCTAACAATTTTTTTATATTCTTGGAAAAGTTCACTGAAAAATCCGCTAAATAAATTAATTATTAATTATTTCATATATTATATTTTATTATGAAATGTATTTATTTATTTATTTATTTATTATTAAAGTTGTGTTTTTTATTATTATTATTATTATTATTATTATTATTATTATTATAATTTTCATAACAAGTTTACTTTTTTTTTTTTTTTTTTTTATTTCAATTAATTATATTATTTATTATATTGAAATAATAAAAATATATATGATGTTAATATATTTAAATTATTATTTTAAAATATTAATATGTTATAATATTAAATTGTTATATATTAAATCAAATAATATTTGAATATAAAAAAAATATGGAGTCTCTTTAATAACTGAAAAACTATAACTTTAATAATAGAAAAAAAGAATTTAAATTTAATGAATGGTAAAGTCTCATATATTACAATAAACTTTATTATATAGAAAAATAAAATGGCTTATATATATTGAATTATTCTTTAATCCATTGAATTATATTTAAAATTAAATTATTATTAAATAAAATTATGATTGTATATTAATATTAATATTACATATATTAATTTCAATAGATTAATTTCTATATTAATTTAATCTATAATATGTTTAATATGTTAGTATAATAGTATATTAGTTTATACCTACTATAAATCTATATATAATATAAATATAATCTAATGTATTTATTTATAAATATTTTAATTTAATTTTAAATATATTTTTATATAGTTTTACATATATTATATAAAAGAATAAAGTAATATTACTATAATAGTAAATAATATAATACATTTATTTTTTAATATATTATAATACATTCGTTTATATAGTTTAATATATTTAAATGATTATTCATAATGATATATTATTTTATATTATAATATATTAGTTTTTTATATTTTTAATCTATATTTTTATTTAGTAATATATTGTAAATAATAAATTAATAAATAAAAAAGTAAATAATAATTAATAATTATTAATAATAATAAGAATAATAAGAAATAGGAATGACTTAGAATAACTTCTTATTTATTTATTTATTTATTTTTTTTTTGGATAAATATTACTTATTCATAAATAAATAAATAAATAAATAAATAAATAAATAAATAAATAAATAATAAATAAATAAATAAATAAATAAATAGTTAAATAAATAAATAGCTAAATAAATAATATATTATTATATATATTATGTATTAATTATCTATAAATTATTTAATATAAATTCTTATTAGAATATTTATTTAATTGTTATTTTATATTTATTTATTTAATTTAAAAAAGTTATTAAATTAATAAATAAATAAATAGATAGATAAATAAATATTTTAATAAATATATAAATAAGAAATAAATAAATACATATTTTATATAATTAATAATCGTAATAATCATCAATTTAAATAATAATTAATTATATTAAAATATTTATTATATAATAATGTTTATATATATTTAATTTTTTAATTTTTTAATTTTATTATATTTTTTTTATTTCAAAAAAAAAAAAAAAAAAAAAAAAAAAATTTTTTTTTAATACTTAATATTTTTTATATTATTTTTTTATTTTATTTTTTTCTTTTTCTTTTTTTTTTTATTACCAAAATCGAAAGGAAAAGAAATTGATTATTTAAAAATTAAAATAATAAAATAAAAATAAGAGTGAAAAAAAAAAAAAACAGCAATAATAAATAAAAATATTAACAATAAATATAAAAATATTTTTAATACTTTTTTATACATATTATTTTAATCAATATATAAAAAGAATTTTTTTTTTTTATATATATATAAATCAAATTGTGTAGAATAATAATAATATAAAAAGCAATTTAATAAAATAATATAAGTAATAAAAATATTAAAAATATAAATAAACATTAATCAATTGTTTAAAAAGAAGAGAAACTTTTTTTTCAAATAAGGGAATATAAACGAAAATATAGGTTAATGTTGAACATATTAATAAAAAAATTTTTTTTTTAAAAAAAAAAAAAAGCAAAATATGTATACCTTATATCTATAATAATAATAATAATGATAATAATTTTATAATAAATAAAAGAAAAAAATATTAAAATACTTTATTTCTATTATTTAAAAATCAAATTATAAAAAAAAAATTTAAATTATATTATCTATAAATATTTTTATATCAAATATATATTAATATTTATTAATATTGAATATTAATTATTTATATTTAATTTTATTAATAATTCATAGATTTATAAAAAAAAAAAAAGGTTTATTTTTTTTTTATATACTTAAAATACAACTAATGTAGAGAAAAAGTTAAACCTTTTTTTTTGTTCTTCTTTAAAACAAGCGATTTAAAAAAATAAAAATAAAAATTAAAAATAAAAATAAAATAATATTATATTATTTAATCAACAAAAAAAAAAAAAAAAACAATTATTAGACTTTTTTTTAATTCAAAGAAAAAAGAAAAATATTAAAATACAATTATTATCAATTTTAATATTTGAAAATCTTTCGCTTTTAAAATCTTTACTATCAAACAAATTTTCTTTTTTAATAAATTCTTTTTATTACAATCTTTTTTCTAAGTAAATATAATATATAAATAAATAATCTTTATAAAATCATCCTATAATTCTATATATATATATATTTTTTTTTCAAATATATTTAAAATAAATTAATGATTTTTATTATTTTTTTTTGTTTTATATTAGGTTTTATCTTTATTTCACATTTTTTAATAATATAAATAAAATATAAAATGGCAGTCACTAATGAACACGATTACAATTTAAGAATTCAACAACAACAATATCAACAACGCATTCAAACAGCAGCTCATAGTCCAGCTCAAGCATCTGCTAAACCAAAACCAGCTATGAGAAAAGATGGAAAAATATCTATGAAACATAATCATCCTCCACCACCTTTGGTTATGAAATCAGATAAAAAATCATATACTCGTAAAAATGTTCTTGGTGAGGTAAATAAATAGATTAATAAATACATAAATATATAAATAAATAAATAAAAAGGGTCGAAGATGAAAAATAAATAAATAAATAAATAATAATGAAATATGCAGTAAAAAGATAGTTTAATCAAAATAATAATATTAAGAAAAGATATAAACAAATAATTTATTTTGATGATAGGCTTAATAAAGTTATAAAAATGTTAAATCTAATTGAATTATAAAATTGATAATAATAATAATAATAATAATATTTAAAATTATTTATGTATAATCATTTTTATCTTAATTCTAATAGGGTGGTTTTGCTGTTTGTTATGAAGTTGTCGATGAAAAAGGTAATACTTATGCTGCTAAAGTTGTTTCAAAACAATCATTAAAAGGTGAAAAACAAAGAAGCAAGGTAAAAATATAAACAACTAACAACTAATATAATATAAGAAAAAACACAAATTTATTTCATTTTGAATTAATATAAACTTTTCTTTTTTAAATTACATAGTTAATTGGGGAAATCAAAATTCAAAAATCATTACATCATCAAAATATTGTACGTTTTTATGATGTATTTGAAGATTCAGAAAATGTATATATGATTATTGAAATCTGTCGTAATAATGTAAATATAAATTTTTATTTATATATATTTTTGTTTATTTTGAAAATTTAAAATATTGATAGTAAAAGATAAAAAAAATTATTATTATAATTATAATAAATAATAATAATAATAATAGATTTAATATATAATTTATATAAAACACCTATTTATATTGTAATTTAAATTATTTATTATTAATACAATATATTATTTAATTTTATTGTTTAATTAATATAGACATTAGTAGAATTATTAAAGAAAAGAAAAAGATTAACTGAACCAGAAGTTAGATTTTATATGTTACAACTTATTGATGCTACTATATATATGCATAAGAAGCATGTCATTCATAGAGATCTTAAATTGGGTAATTTATTATTAGATGATAATATGGATTTAAAGATTGCTGATTTCGGTTTAGCTGCTATGATTCAACATGAAGGAGAAAGAAAAAAGTAATTATTAAAAAAAAGAAAAAAGAATATTTTTTTATTTTTAGTATTAAAGATACATTATTAAATTAAAAAAAATATTAAATTTTAATAATTTAATTTCTTTATATAATTATCATTTATATTTAAAATTTAATTAATTAAAGGACTATTTGTGGTACTCCAAATTATATTGCTCCTGAAGTTCTTTTTGATTCAGGGAAGGGACACAGTTACGAAGTAGATATTTGGTCATTGGGT
>MCFG01000008.1:162500-275000 GCA_002104895.1 Anaeromyces robustus | reverse complement strand
TACCCTTTGAATTTCGCCCAAACAATTTCACCAATTTTTATTGAATCCATTTTGTTATTTATATATCTTTTACAAAATTCTTGTTATGATTATTTTCTTTTTGTTCGTTTTTTTTTTTTTTTTTTTTTTTTTTTTTTTTTTTTTTCTTTTGTTTGTTTGTTTTTCTATTAATTTTTTGTTTTAAATTTTATATATATCAAAATATGCTTATATTTTTATATTAACAGATATATTATTTATTAATTCTCAGACATTAGTTTTTCTTTTTTTTTTCTTCTTTTTTTTTTAGTTTTGTTTTTCTTCTTTCCTTTTTTTTTATAGTAAAAACATAGGTAAATAACAATTATTAATTTGATTCTTACTGTTTTATTCTTTTTTATATTATTCTATTTTTTTATCAATAAATTTCAATTATAATAATAAAAAGATTTATAATAATGTTTTATTAAAAAAAATAATATTTACAAATTCAAAATTTAAAATATTTTAATTATATGCAAAATTTAATTTAACTATATAATTTATATGATAATTTTAATGAATAAATCAAAATTATAATAGTAACAAATAAAAAAAAATAAAACAAATAACAAATATTAAGAAACAAAAAAACTATCAAAAAATAATATATATCATTAACTTTTCATAAAGTAAGTAATAAATTAATTTAATTTATTTATTTATTTATTTATTTATTTATTTATTTATTTATTTATTTATTTATTTATTTATTTATTTATTTATTTATTTATTTATTTATTTATTTATTTATTTATTTATTTATTTATTGTGTATCCAAAGATTTATTGTCCATTAAAATTTAAAAAAATTCAAAAAAATTTTTTTTTTAGTTTTTAGTTTTAATTAAATTTATATAAAAAAGGAATATTTCAATGTATTAATATGTTTAATTTAATTATATATATTTTAATAATTAAACTATTCTTTTTTAAAAAACAGATTTCTATTATTGAACATATTTAAACTGTAAATACTTTGATAACTAACTTTTTTTTTTTGTTTCCATTGTTTCTTCTTTTTTTTTTTTATTTTATTAATTTATTAAAAAAATTTTTTTTGGATTTATGATATAAAAAAAAGAAAACTAATAATATAAAATTAATTAATAAATAAAAAAAAAACATATGTAAATTTTTTTACTATCACTTAATATCAAATATTTAAAATATAAAAGAATAAATATAACAGTTTAGTTAGTTCATGAATATAAAAAATAATATAAATAATATCTAATAAAAGACTTTTCATGTTGTATAAAATTATTATTTAATATAATTATTTTTTTTAATAAAGAATATTCATATTGTATAAAATTATTATATAATGAAGAATATAAATAATAACAATAATAATTATATTTTTTTGTTGTTGTTGTGCATATTTCATAATAAAAATAAAAAAAAAAATTAAAAAAAAATATGAACATCACTAAAAAAAAAAATATAGATTAACATTATAAAAATCTTTGGAACAATTAATATTTTTCTTTTTTTATAATCTTATTACTCATTTAAAAAAAAGTAAATATATATTTCTTTTTTTTTTTTTTTTTTTTAAAAAAAAAAAAGAATTTTTATATATATTTTAATCTTAACAATGAAAGAATATTCTATAGAATAATTTTTTTGAAAAGTAAAAAAACATTTACCAAAAAAAAAATTTTTTTTTTCTTCTATTCAAAAAATCTTATAAACTAATAACTATAGTAATGATTCTTTATTTCTTTTAGAAATTTATTCTATTAAATTATTTAAATATAAAATATCACAAATAAATATATAATAATATAATAAACAAATAAATATATATATATATATATAAATGATTATTAAAAAAAAATATATATATATATATATATATATAAATGATTATTAAAAAAAAATAATAAGATTCTATTATTAAATATATTAAAAAGGAATTTTTTTTTTAAAACATATATAAACTAAAACTAATTATTATATTTTTTTTTTTTTTTCAAAAATGTTATAATAATAATTATTATTATTTTATTTTTTATAATCTTTTATTTAAATTTAATTTTTATAAAGACTTTAAATATTTAATAAAAATTTAATAATAAAAACTTATTTATAGTTAAATATTAATATATAATAACATATAATATAAAAAACAATTTTGAAAGGCCTTTTTTTTTTTTTTTTTTTTTTTTACCAATTTTATTTTATTATAATAATAATTATTTTTATCTTATATTTTATATATATATATATATTTACCAATATAAAGATAATAAAATAAATTAAAATTTTTCATTGTTTTGTTCTGTAATGATTAGCATTACTATAACATAAAAAATATTTTTCTTTCATTGTTTTTTTTTTTTTTTTTTTTTTTATAAATTATTACAATTTAATACTATTTAACGTTTCGTTTTTTTTTTTTTTTATACATTTATTTGTTTTCAAGTAAAAAAAAATTAAATACTTTTTCTTTAAATGATGTAAATTATTGATGCATTTATCTTGAATAAGTACTAATGTTTTTTTTTTTTTTTTTTTTTTTTGCTTTTCTTTTATAAAAAAAAAAAAAAAAAAGTATATATTACTTTTTTATTTTAAAATAATACATTAATTCTAATAAATAAGTAGTTATTAATTAAAAAAAAAAATGGATGGTTTGGGAAAATGCATTTTTTATTTAATTGATTAATGGATTTTTAGCAATAATATAAAATAAATTTAAGTACGTCTTAAGTTATATAAATAATTGAAAAAAAAAGATTTTTTTTTTTTTTTTTTTTTGGTTTTATTATTATTGCTTCTTATGAAAAAAAAATTTTTTTTAAAAAAAAAAATGCATTATTAATAAAGATTATTACAATAATGGTTAAAAAAGATATATGAAATATTATTTATGATGTGTAAGATTTTTCGCTTTTTTTTTTTTTTTTTTTTTTTTTTTCGTTTGTTTGATTGTTTGGTTTTAGTTTTGATTTTAATTTTTGATTTTGATTTTTATGTTTATTTTTGTTTTATTTGTATTTATCTGGGTTTTCGCTTTTTTTTTTTTTTTTTTTTTTTATTTTATTTTATTATTTTTTTTATTACTATTATTATTTTTTTTTCGGTATTATATGATTTTGTTTTTTGTATTTTTTTCGTTTGAATTTTTTTTTTCTTTTTCCTTTTTTGTTGTTGTTTTTATTTTTTATTTCTTTATATTTGTTAACTTTTAATAGTTCCTTATGATTCATATACTTTTATTTTCTGTTTAAATTTTTTCTGCTTTTATTATTATTTTCTTAATTTTAGTTTTTTAATTTTTAATTTTTCGTTTTTGCTTTTATTTTTTTATATATATATTTTTGTTGTTGTTTATTTTATTTTATTTTATTTTTTTTTTTTCATTGATTTCTTAAATTATTTCATGAAGTTATTTTCATTCACTTTTTTATATTTAAAATTTCCTTATTAATATTATTTTACGCTTTTTCCTTCAAAAAATATATTTAATCCAAAAATTATTTAACTTTCTTTCATTCTTTTATTACATCCTATTTTGATGATTAATTATTTAATCTCTTAATAATATTTGGCGGTCATTCTTTCCTAAACCTCTAGAGAAATATAACATTATTGGAATATCTGATCTATTTACATTAAGAACGTTAATAACAGAATCTTGTTTATTTTCAGTTTCAGTTTTTCCCAATTTTATAAATTTGAAGAATAATTTTGATTTACTAAATTAAAAAATATTTCATTATATAAATTAGTATTAATAATTATTGATATAAATATATATAAAATAAATAAATATAAATAAAATAATTTATTCATATTCTTATTTTTATGTATACATTATAAAATTTATAATGAATAAATAACAATTAACAACAACAACAATAATAATAATAATAATACTCACTTCAACCATTTCTCTTTAAATACAAACATTTGTATATCAAAAACTTTACTTGGAATATCTGATTTTACAATTTGTTCAATTTGATCAATTAATACACTTTTTTGGAATGGATAATTAGTTTGTAATTGATCAATTACTGGTTTAAATTGAATATTGATAATTTCATTTGTATTTTCTTCAGTTGATATATCTATTGTTAATAATTATTTATTATTAATGTTATTTTTAATATATCAATTAAAAAAAAATTAATATATTCTAAAAATTTTTATAAAAGCTATTATTTTCAAAATAATAATAAATAAAATACCTATTAATACATAATTAGATTCATCAATTTCTGAAGGTATTTTTACATCTTTTTTAATTCCAAGCATATTGCAACGCCATGGTTCAATATATTCATCAAGGTAATCATAGGACGTACAACATGACTCAGGAATAAATGACTACATAAATATATTAAATGAATAATAAAACAATTTATGATTTTTATTTTAGCTTTATTAAAAATATAAATTTTATAATAATAATAATAATAATAATAATAATAATAATAATAATTTCACATGTTAATATTATTTATTTTCTTTTTTTTTTTTTTTTTTTTTTTTTTTTTTTTTTTTTTACCTTTAATACTTTAATAATTGAAGTAGCAATTTCAACTTTATCAGTTCGAATGATAATTTGAGTACCAATTGCTGTATTATATATTAAATATTTAAAATGCATTTCTCCAAAAATTCTCCATAAATCTTTTAAATTTTCAATTATTACAGGTTTTGTAGTTTCTGCTTTGGTTTCTGCTTTCTCATTAACTTCATTTTGTTGACTTGTACCATTAATATTAACAGGCATACCTTCTTGATCTAATAATATGATATTTTCATTACTAGTTTTATCACTTTCATTACTGTAGGATAACTCACTGTATTTCATATGAAGAATTGAATCCATCTAATAAAATAATAAAAATAACATTAAATAATATATATATATAAAAATATATCATTAATATATCAATATATATTTATATTTGCAATCTATATATATATATATTTATTTGCTTTATATTATACGTATTTGTATATGCATATATATATTATTTATTTATTTTTATATACAAATACATATTTACATATGCAATCTATATATTATTATTTATTTACTTTTATATATAATACATATTTATATATTAATATATATATACATGTATTTAATTATTAAAAAATAATATACATATATCATTAACGTATTTATTCGTTATGTATATATTTTATTATTAATATTAATTGATAATTTAATATATATCACTTACCATATCATAATTTTCTTGACGCTTTTCATAAAGTCTATCACTAGATGCCCTTAATATCCATGCAAATGTTGAATGCAATTGCATAAAAACATTCTATATACAAATGAAAATAAAACAAAACAAAAAAAAAAAAAAAAATTTAATACTCTTTTTCTTATTCTTATTTTTATTTTACTATTATTATTTATTAACAATTTAAATTAAATAATTACTGGATTATTAAGTAAATCAACCAAAGATCTTAATGGTTGATTACCACGTCGCCGTATAAATTGCTCTTTAATGAAAAATACATGTAAAATTATTTGATATTAATAAATGTAATGTAATAAAATTAAGATATATTAGATATTCGTTTATTTAATACAATTACATTTAAATTTTAAACCAAAAAAGAAAAAAAATTACCTGGTGATAATGGACTATATACTTTTACCCTATTAATATTCACCTCTTGATTTGCTTTCTTTTCAAATTCAAACATTTTTTCAGCATTAGCTTGTAAATCTTTAGCTGTAGCTTTAAATTTACTATATTATAAATAAAATATATAAGAAGATGAAAATATTAATATTTTTAATTTGAATATAAAATAAATTTCACCTATATAAAATGCATACCTAACTAAGAATCCCCATGAAGCAATGATAAATGATTTATCAGAATGTAGAAATGAAATACTATACCATCTTTGAAAACCTCTTGCTTGAATATCCTTTAATTTAAATATATAACTTAAAGAATAACCATTTTGTTCATCGCCTAAATTAAAATAATAAATGAAAAATTAATATATTTAATAAAATTTATTATTATTATTAATTATTATTAATTATTATTAATTATTATTAATTATTATTATTACTGTCATTATTATTTACTATGATTATTATTATTATTAATTATTATTATTACTATCATTATTATTATTTATTATGATTATTATTATTAATAATAGTATGTAGTGATAATAATAGTAGTAATATTTATATATTTATTTATTTATTAATTTATTTATTTATTATTGACTATTTTATTGCTTAATATCTTTTAAAATGAATTAATTAATATAAATAACTTAAAACATACCAAAAAATATTGCACCTTCTCTGCCAGGGCAAAATTCACAACTTAAACTATATATAAATATATATATTAATATTATGATAATTCCTGAATTGACTTTATTGTTATTAATATTATAAAGTTATATTATATATATTACCTTCTGACACATGCTTGTCTTACAATAGGGTATAATCGGCTCAAATATGGGTATCTTGTAGTAATATAGGTCATATTATTTTCTATATCATCAGAAATAAAACCTTTAAATCCTACATCACTTTCATTAATGGTTGGATTAGAATGAATTTTATTTGGAGATGCTTTTTTATTAGCTTTTTGCATTTCAGCAGTTTCATTAAGTTGATCCTCTCTAATATTATCGTCCATATTCTTTTTAATATTAATCTGTAAAGGATGATCTTCATCATCCTCATCAACAGCCATAGCACTTTGATTTTCCTCTTCTTCCATATCCAATTGTTTTTGAATATCATTTGGATTAGAAAGTTGATGATTTAATTGAGTTTGTTCAAAATTTATATTCATATCTATTTGACTTTGTTGAAATCCTGGATGAGATGTTTGATTTTGTTCTTCACTTTTTTCAGTTGGAGTTGGTGATGGTAATGGCTGTTGCGGAACAATTAAAGAACATCCTGAACATGATGACTTAGCTGTATTTTTATTACTATTTTCAGAAATGATTTTTTCTAATTTATAAAATTGATTAATTGGAAAGCCTTGTGAGCATGATATAATAGATGGACCTTTTTATATTATAAATATTTATATTTATTAATAATTTTAAAAAAAAAAATTAAGAAAAATATATATATATATATATATATATATAATAATATATTTTATTTATATTTTATTTCAATAATAATTATATTTAATTCATTTACCATGAACTTCACAAAAATTTGAAAAAGCTATTTAGATATATGATGAAATAATAAAAAAATGAAAAAAAAAAAGTTTATTTAAATTATATATTAAATAATATAATATAATATAATATAAATATTTATATTTATATATACACTTTTTTTTATTTACCTATTATCATCATTTTGACTTTTTTTTTAAAAAAAAAAAATAAATATTATTAATAAATAAGTTAGGATATATGGGATAGAAAATATTTTTTGATAGATTTTTTTTTTTTTTTTGTTTTGTTTTGTTTTATTTTATTTTTTGTTTTTTGTTTTTTTTTTTTTTTATTTTATTTTTTTTTTTTTTTTTATAAAATAAAAAAAAATATATAATAAGCAAAATTTTAAATAAATATATTTTTTACAATATATTGAATTTCAATATATCTTTTAGTATTATTATTATGACTTTAAATAAAATGGAAATATAAATATATATTATCCTATGAATGCATTTTTATATATACTGAAATATTATTACAAAATAAAAATTGATATTAATTGTACAAATTCTAATATTTTATTATAGCTTTAATACTGAAATATATATTGTTACTTAAAATATATTTATAATAAAATACATAGAATTCTTTTTCTTAATTTTTTTTAATATTATTATTTAAAAAAAATAAAAAAATTTATATTCTCTTTTTTTGTATATTATATATATGAAATTGATAATATTATTATATTATAAATATATCATTGGCACAAGTTTTAATATTATCACATTATCATTTATTATTAATTTATTATTTTATTAATTTATTTAATTATATACGAGATAATATTATAATTAATGTAAAAACAAAAAAAAAAATGATTAATAAATACTTGATAATATATTATAATATATAGAATTAAATAAATATACATTATAAGAACGCTTACCTATATCTAATAAACTTCACCCCGTTCGCCTTTTTTTTTTTTTTTTTTTTGGTTTTTTTTTTTTTTCTTTAAAAAAAAAACTTTTATTATATATAATAAATTTTAAAAAATTATTAACTCTCTTTTTAATTTCAATTAATTTTTTCTCTTTTTTTCTCTCTCTTTTTTTTTAAAAAAAAAATAAGAAAAGTATAATTTTATATAAAATATTTCTATATTTTTTATTAATAAAAAAGAAAAAGTTAATAATAAAGTATTATATTAATTTTGAATTTCAAAATTGATATTTTTTTTTTCTTTTTTTTTTTCAATAAAAAATAAAAAAAAAGTATTAAATTAAATTTTTATTTTTTTAGTAAAAATATAATAAAAATATTAAATAAAAGAGATAAAGGTAATTTTAAGACATACGTCTTTTTATTTTTTTAAAAAAAATAAATAAATAATAATAATAAAGACTGTGTAAAATATTAATTTAAATAATTTATATATATATATATATTTTGGGAATAATAAACTTAAATATTCTTTTTTTTTATCTTTTTTTAATAATTTATATATAAAAAAAAGTATATAGAAGAAAAATAAAAAAAAAATATGATTATTATATATAATATATCAAAAAAGTATATTAATAAAATGTTTATTATAAAATTGATTTCAAAATTGAAACTATATATATAAATAAACTATTCTAATTTTTCTTTTTCTTTTATTTAATAAACAAATAATTGTAGCTATATATCCACTTCTTAAACTCCCTTCCATTTAATATATTATCCCTTTCTGTTTCATTACTACAACTATATTATTATTATTATTTATGACCTTTTAATCTCCTTTTTAATTTAAATATTAAATTATAATAATTAAAAAAAAAAAAGAATAAAAGTCGCAAAAAACTAAAAAAAAAAATTATCCAAAAATTTATATAAAATATAAAGCAGTTTTGAATGTAATACATAATAGAAAAATGGAATAGTTTTTAATAGCAATAATATATAGTAATAATATATGATAATACATTGTAATATAATAATATAATAAAATTAATATATATTATATTAAATATTAATTAGTATAATTATGTTTTATTTTGTTTTAATAAACTATAAATTTTATTATTAAATTTTTGTTAATAAATTGTTTGTTTAATAAATAATTAAAATTAAAAAAATAAATATTTTTTAGTATATTTTTATTTTATATTTAAACTACTTTTTTTTTTTTTTTTTCATAAAAAGTGTAATGATTTATTTGTAAACTACTTGTTAAAAATACTAGCATAATTGTTAACAAATTTTATTTTTATCTTTTAAATATCTTTTATAATTATTATTAATATTATTTCATAGTATTTTTCACATATTTATTAAAAATATATAAAAAAGGAATGCTTTTAATAATTCATAATAATTATTATTTATTTATTTATTTATTTATTTATTTATTTATTTATTTATTTATTCATTTATTTATTTATTTATTTATTTATTAATTTATTTATTTATTTATTTATTTATTTATTTATTTATTTATTTATTTATTTATTTATTTATTTATTTATTTATTTATTTAGTTTGATTATTGGATTTATTATAAATATGAAAATTATTTTTAATAAATGGATACAACATTTTTTATATTAATTATTCAAAGTCATGTTACATAAACGATTAATATGTAATCAATACAAATAATATATTATATATTATAATGTATTGTAATATGTGGTATTTATATTTAATTTTCAATATAATATATATTAAAATACACTTTCATTGAATTGATATGGATAATTTATTTTTAACAACTAAAAAAAATAGTGAATATTTTAATATATAAATTTTAACAAAATTAATTAAAAATAATTAAAATATATTAATATATTAATATACTCATATACCATTAAATATATGTACTCAATATTAAGTATTCAATTACAAATATCATATAATATATAATATATAATATAATAAATAAAATATAAAACTAAATAAGTAAAACATATATAATATTTTAATTATCCATACAAATGACTATGTTAAATAATATATATAATATATAATATAAATTAAAATTAAAAAAAAAGATAAATCACATTACAACCTAAATATGAAATTTAAAAAAAAAATTAAAAAATATATATATATATATATATAATAAAATAAAATGAAATGAAAAAAATATAATATAAAATTATATAATAATGATATTTGAAAGTATCTTATATAATTATAAAATTGACTTTATGTGAAATTCAAATTTTTAGTTTTTCTTTACTAAAAAAAATGTAAATATAACATATACTGTATTCCATAATTATATAATAATAATAATTAAAACATATTATAACTAACAGTTATAGATAAAATAATATTATATTTTTATATTAAACATATTCTCATGAAAAATTATACTAATTTTAATAATAATTTATTTTATTTTTCCATGCATAAATGTATAAATATAAATTAAAAAAAATTTTAATGTAAAACTTTTATCAAAAAATAATCATTAGTATTGCTTATTTTAAATGATTACATTATACTTACTATACATATAATAAAATGAAAATATTAATAAATTATATTTACATAATAATATAGCATTATAAATACATATATCCAAATAAATGTTGTTTTATTATGTATATCTATTTTAATTTTAAAATTTTTATATTTATTAATTGATATCACTTTCACAATGATTTTAATTACTTATTTATTAATGTATTTACAATTTTTTATATACTTATTTATCTATAAAAAATAATTATAATAATATTAATATATAAATTATATATTTCCAAAAAAAAAAGTTTATTTTTCCATTTTATTTATTCCCATTTTAATATCCTTAGTCTTTTATTATTATGTTTTTTCGGTATTTTTTAGTACAATAAAAAAGAATGAATTTCTTTTTATAATATTTAGATATAAGATAGATTTATTATCAATAAAATTTTATAGAATAGAAAAATTGGAATATATTTTTCTAAAACACATTTATAATATTACTAAATATAATAAATAATATAGTGTATTTATCATAAGATTCATAACAACTAAATTCCCTAATTATTATTATATTTTTATTATAAAAATAATAATTTATTAACATTTGTTATGTATATTCTATTCAAAATACAACATATAACTTTAATCACTTACTAACTCAACATTACCATTTTTATTTATTTATTTATTTATTTATTTATTTATTTATTTATTTATTTATTTATTTATTTATTTATTTATTTATTTATTTATTTATTTATTTATTTATTTATTTATTTATATATCCATTTATTAATATTATTTAAATTTATTCTATATTTAAATAATATATAAATGTTATACGTAATTCTTGTGTGGATATTCTAATAAAAATATTTTTTCCCACTGTCCAACAAATAATTATATTTATAACCAATATGAATTAGAAATTAACCTAAAATAATTATCCTCATTAACTATATATATATATAAAAATACAGAAAAATACAGAAAATCATTTATATTTCTAAAAAAAATTAAAGTAAAAAAATCAAATAATTAGAAACTAAAATATATATAAATATAATGTAAATATATATAAAACAATATATAACGCATATATATTAAATAATCAAATAATATAGTTATTTATCCATAAATATATATTAAAAATTTTAAAAAAAAAATAATAACATTTAAAGTTTACATTATTTTAAAATTAAATTTGAAATTTAATTTTTTAAAAAAAAATAGATTTATTGTCTATTAATATTGCTTTTTTCATAATATAAACTATTCTTATCCTATCTGTTTTTTAAATTTAAAAGTAAAAAATTGTTAAATAAAAAAATAAATATAATATGTAATTATGAAGATTATAATTATCTTAAAGGATCTTTTTCATTAATTATAGTAATTGATTAAAATAATATAAAAGGAAATAAAAAATATAAACAAAAATATAAATTTAATATATTTTTATATAGATTTTAAAAGAAAAATTAAATTTATATAAAAAAGCTTGTAATTTTTATTTTTTGATGGAATTTACCTGGTCATTATTTAAGACCTCTTTATAATTATTATGGAATTTCCTTTAAAATTAAAAAAAATATTTATGGAATTTCTCTTAACATAATATAAAAAGTTTTTTTTAAAAAAAATAATACATATACATATTAAATAATAACAAAAACAAAATATATATTTAAATTAGCTTTATTAAGTTTTATAATTTAAAACTTTATTATTTAGTCATGTAATTTTATATCCAAAAGACTAATTAAAAAAGTTAATGAATTTCATATATTTTTCTTCCATTTCTTTCAATATAAATTACATATTTATAAAACGCTTAACGTTAAAAAATATTTTAAAATATTTTAAAATATATATTTTTAAAAAAAAATTCAAAAAAAATTCATAAAAAAATGAAATATAAAAAAATAAAATATATAGTATTATATATTTTATTATATTATGAAAAAAAACATAATGATAAATATAAAAAAATAATAATAATAAAAAAGATATACCATAATGATAAATTCAGTTCTAATAAATCTAGTATATCTTTTTTAATATATATATCTTTTCTTTTTTAAAATTGTTTAAAATTTGAATATAACAATGATAATAATATGCTGTCTTTTTATTTATTTTTTATTTAAAATTAAAATAAAACCTCCTTTATTTGTTTTAACATATTTTTAAATATTATTTATTAATCATAATTAATATTATAATCTTTTATTATGTATTTTCAGTTTTAATGTAATTATATATTAATATTAACATTATTATACAATAATAGTATTAAAGTAAAAATTATAAATAAAATAAATAACATTTATTATTGTTATAATTAATATTACTATAAGCATTAATTATTTTTTATTAATTAATTAAGGTGTTAATAAATAATAAAAACAAGTCAAATACTGAATATTTTTCCATGTTTGCAATATTATAAAATATATTATATTAATAATTTATATAAATTTATTAAGCTTAATAATACAAATACTATTTTACGTTACACAAGTAAAACTTTAAAATTTTTAAATTCTATTTATCATTAAATGTATAAAATAAACTATATTTCCTTTTTATTTTGTATATAAATAAATAATAAATAATTGTTTATCTTTTCTTTTTTAGTTTAAAATAATAAACTTTCTAGTTTAATGATAAACTAATAATTTTAATTAAATTATATTTATTCCTATTACATGAAATTGAATTTTATCAAATGCTTCTAATAATTTGTCTAAAGATTAATTTAAAGATTTAGCTTATTGATTCGATTTAGTAATTATTATATTATCTAAAAATATATTGATTAAATAAATTATATAATGTATATCAATATTAAAACTTTTGAAAAAAAAAAAAGTCAAAAAAATAAAATCTTTAATTTTTTATTTTATCTTAAACTACAAATGAATTTTCTGTTGTAATTATTATGAAACGTAAAAAAATATAATGAAATTGTTTAAAAAATTATGATAGCATTGATGAATTAATGTACTTAGTATCTCTATATTTCTTTTATTAATAAAATAACAGTCATTATAATAATTGACTTAACAATTATTATAATAACATAATCCTTAAATAATAGCCTATATTTATTTATTATTATAAAATGTTTTATAAAATGTTTAATAATAGTAAAATAATAGAATAGCTGTTACTTTAATAACAATTTGATTTATTTATATTAAATATATAAAGTAAAAATGTTATTTTAATAACAATTTGATATATTTATAATAAAATATATATAAATTAAGTCAATAAATAAATAAATAAATAAATAAATAAAATAAGTAAATTATTCAAATATAATAAATTATATTTATTGGTTAAAATTTTTTGTTTAATGATTGGGTATTATTTTATAATAGTTTTTAAAAAAATAATTAAATAAATTTTTTTTTAAATAAAAACTTAAAATTTATTTATTTATTTATTTACTTATTATTATAAATTTATTATATTTATTATTATTTATTTATTTAATATTTTTAATTTATTAAAAAAGATCAAAGTTTTTTTTTTTTTTTTTTTAAAAAAAATTTAAATACATTAAAAAGAATAATGTATAATGTATTAAAAATTTATAGTATATGATTATATTTTTTTAAATATTATTATACGTATTTACCAATACATTTTTGTATTTAATCATCAATTTTTTTTTTTTTTTTTTTTTAATAAAAATTTATAATTTAAAAATAAAATATTTATATATACCTAAATAAAGTAGCATCAAACAAATAATATATATATACATTTTTATTTATTAAAATTAAATATTTAAGATGGGTAAAAGAAGAGAAGTTGTTGCTACTAGCAAACAAAATATTGATATAGATTATGATTCTTCTTCAGATGAAGAATCTGCTTCTTTAGGTAAAAAAGCTTTACTTTCAATGGCTAAATTAAGTTCCAATGATGACAATGAAATGGAAGTTGATGAAATTCAAACAAAAACAGAAGAAAAGAAAAATAATCAACCAAAGGAATTTAAAAATAGACAAAGAGTTATGCTTCTTTGTTCAAGAGGTATCACTGCTAGGTAAAAATCAACTATTATTAATAAAGAAAGAATAAAAAATTAAAATGGATAAAAAAAAAAAGGACAGGGTTTTATATTAAATCATTATTATAACAAATCTTCTATAAAAAAGGGAAATAAATTATATAAAAATTTTTTTAAGTCAGTTTTATTTGTTTTAATATTTTAAAATATCTTCAAAAAATATGTTGTAAAAAAAATATATGATATATATCACTGATTATAAAATAATTTAAGTTAATAACTGAACAAATATAACTTAAATTTTATTATTAAATACAATAAAATAAAAAAAAAAAAAAAACTTCAATAAAATTTAATTGTATTAAATTTTATTGATAATTATTTTTCCTATTATAATGAATAACAAATTTATTTTATTATTATTATTATTGTTATTATTATTATTAGACACCGTCATTTAATGTCTGATTTACAAGCTCTTTTACCACATGCAAAAAAAGGTAGAAAAGATTCAAAATTTGATATATTACTTATATAAAAAAATTATAATTTTCTGTATATTAATATATTATGTTTAATATTAAAAATAAAACTATTAATTAATAGATAGCAAACTTGATTCAAAAAGTAAATTATATATTCTTAATGAATTAGCCGATATCAATAATTGTAATAATTGTATCTATTTTGAAGGTAGAAAGCATACTGATTTATACATGTGGATTTCAAAAACACCAAATGGACCAAGTATTAAGTTCCATGTTACTAACAGTAAATATACTATTTCATTTCATTTTATTTTATTTTATTTTTATTTTTATTTTTATTTTTATTTTTTTTTTTTTTTTTTTGATTTTTACTTTATTAAAATTATTAATGTACATTTTCATATTAAAATTATTATTTTTTTTTGTTATAATAATATATTATTACATTTTATTATAATCATATTTTTAAATAATTATTTATATTTAAATAAATAAAAAATTATACTTTTTCAATAATTAGTTCATACTATGAGTGAATTACATTTAACTGGTAATTGTTTAAAGGGTTCAAGACCAATTGTTTCTTTTGATAAAACTTTTGATACTACTCCACACTACAAATTAATTAAAGAAGTTCTATTACATGTTAGTAAAAAATAAAATAATATATATATATTTATATTAAACAGAACAGAATTAAATAAAAGTCATTGTCAATAAACATAGATTATTAATGAGAAATTTATTTTATTATATATACATTTGATTTGATTCATATTTCATATATAAAAAGAATTTCAGTACTCCAACTACTTCTAGAAGAATAAAGCCATTTGTTGATCATGTTATTACTTTCTCTATTGTTGATGGAAGAATATGGTTTAGAAATTATCAAGTAACATTTTCAAATAAATTTATAATAAATTAATTATAATTAAGAAAAAAAATTTATTATTAACAATAATTTATTCAATTTATTTTAATAATTAATAATAATAATAAAACAGATAGTAGAAAAGAATGATGGTACCAAGAAAGAAAAAGAAATGTCATTAGTTGAAATTGGACCAAGATTTGTATTACAAGTAATGAGAATCTTTGATGGTTCATTCTGTGGTTCAACGATATTTAAGAATGGAGACTTCGTATCACCAAACACTGTAAATATAATTTTTATTTTTATTCTTTTTTTTTTTTTATTGCTGTTTTATTATTTTACAATATTGATTATTTTGGATATATAATTATTTTAATTACCTTCTTACTTTTTTTTTCTTTTTTTTTTAATTATTAATATTTTTATTATCTTTTTCTTTTCTTTTTTTTTTTTAAAAAAATTATTAATAATTAATTTTAATATTAATATATTTAATATAAATATTATATTATATTAACGATTTACAGATAAGAAGATTCCAAAAACAAGAAATGTCTATGAAATACAAATCTCGTATTAATAGAAACTTAGAACATGCTAAACATCTTCAAGAAGCCAATAATTTACCAAGTGATCCATTAGATGAAGTTTTCCAATAAGCGAAATAAAAAAGATATTCTTAATAACAATAATTATATTAGCGAATTATATATATATAAAATATTTAAATAATTTTGATTAAAATTCTTAATTTATATTAATAATTGACCATAATAGATATTATCAAATAATTATTTATTTAACAATAAGTTTTCCTTTTAATAGTAAAAAATAAATTTGTTTTAGATATCTACTATTTTTATTTTATTTATTTCATTTAAAAATATTAAAAATACTTTTAATTTTAATTTATTTCATTTAAAATATTAATAAAAATAAAAATAAAAATAAAAAAAAAAAATTTTTTTCTGTATTTTATATATGATTGTTTTATAAAAAATATATAATTTACATTTGTTGTTGTTATTATTATTATTACTATTATTATTATTATTATTATTATTATTATTATCTTACATTTGTTATTATTATATTATCTTATATTTGTTCTTATTATTATTATTATTATTATTATTATTATTATCTTACATTTGTTATTATTGTTATTATTATTATCTTACATTTGTTATTGTTGTTATTATTATTATTATTATTATTATTATATTTTAAAATAGTAACCACAAATACAAATCACCATAAATAATAATAATAATAATAAGTTGTTATAAATATATCTTATATATACAAAAACACAAAATACACAATACACATATTATAAAAAGACAAAAAAAAATATTTTTTTTTATATGATATATATTTTTATTATAAAAGTTATACTGATATATTACGAAATTTTTTTTTTTTTTTTTGCTTTTTTATGTTTTTTACTTGTTCTTTTCTTTGTTTCTGGTTTAATATTAAATTTTTACTAGTTTTTTTTTTTATTATTTTTTTTATTTTTTTTCCCTTTATTTCTTTATTATTTTTTATTATATTGCTATTGTAAAATTTTCATAATATATTTATAAAAAAAAAAAAAATTTTTTTTAAGAATTATAAATACTTTTATTATATTTTTTATTATCACATTTTAATTTTTTTTTTTTTTTTTTTTAATAATAATAAGCTAGATTAGTTTAATTTTTAATTTTCGTTATTTTTTTTTTTTTATTATACTATATATAAAATTTATTTATTGTCTAAAAAAAAAAAAAAAAAAGGAATTTTTTTTTCCTTTCCTTTTAAATTTAAAGTGAAGCAATCTTTAATTTAGCAAATTCATCAGCTAACTTTAAGGCTTCATCTACAGCAGAAACTTCAGTACCTGAACCTTGAGCAGAAACATCTTTACCACCCTTCTTTCCACCAACTTTATCAGCAACAACACTAGCCCAATCAATAGCTTTAAAACCAGACTTAGTGAATTCTTTTGGAACAATACATTGATGACTTACACGACCAGAGGCTTCATCAACAGAAATAAATAAAGCAGCCTTATTCTTTAATCCCTTAATATAATTAATAGCACCAGCAACAGCCTTAGAGTTATTACCAGCATTTAAACGTAAAACAACATATTTGGCTTCTGGGTTCTTTTCAACTTCAGTCTTAACAAATTCAGTAACTTCCTTAATTTGAGCAGCCTTTCTAGCCTTTTCAGAATCATCGAAAGCCTTCTTAACAGCATTATATTCTTCTCTGTATTTTTGTTTAGCAACAAATGGTAAAACAGAAGCATCAAGTTCCTTTAAGAAAGTCTTTAAGTATTCTTCAAGTTCAGCACCCTTTAAACTCTTTAAGGTTTCAAGTTTTGGAGCAAAAGCTTTAGCATTATCAACTACCTTAGCAGCTTCATCAGCAGTAAGAGCAGTAATACGACGAATACCCTTAGCAATACTAGTTTCTTCAATAATAACTAATTGTTTAATTTCACCAGTGGTATTTACGTGTGTTCCACCACAGAATTCCATAGAAGTAGTACGCCATTTTGGATTACTAACATCCTTAATAACTTCAGCAACATCAAAACCAATAGAAACAACTCTAACTGGATCTGGGTAAACTTCACCAAAGACAGCTCTAATACCATAAATTTGTTTACCAATAGATGTTTGAACTTCTTGAGTGTAAACCTTTAAGTCTCTGTTAATGAAATCAGCACAAATTGCTTCAATCTTTTCAACATCTTCAACTGGGATAGCATTCTTACATGAAAAATCAAATCTTAACTTTTCAGCATTAACAAGAGAACCCTTTTGATCAACAGTATCACCAACAACTTCTCTTAAAGCATAGTTTAAGATGTGAGTACCAGTGTGGTTGTTTTGAATTAAAGATCTACGATCTTCATCATAAGCAGCAACAACTTCATCATTTAAAGCAAAGGAACCATACTTTAAGTAACCAACATGAAGAACATAACCACCATAGGTTTGAACAGATTCAACAGCAAAGTCAGCCTTACCATCAATAGTAATAGTACCAAAATCGTATTCTTGACCACCTTGTTCGGCATACATGTTAGTCTTATCTAAAATAACACCAAAGTTCTTGGTGAAACTTTCATCAACATTATCGACGAATTTTCCATCAACGTATAAGGCCTTAATATTAGCATTAATAGCACCACGTTCATATTTAGCAGCATCGTCAGTCTTTGGAACAGCATCATTATTATCTAATGCACCAATAGCATGAACATCTAAAGTAACAGTTTCAGCCTTGTTACCATTGTTACAAGCCTTAGATCTTTCTCTAGCTTCTTCTTGAGCAGCAAGGAATTCTTCTTGGTTAATAGTCATTCCATTTTCTTCAGCCATTAAAGTGGTAAGATCAACTGGGAAACCATAAGTATCATAAAGTCTCCAAACATCAGCACCCTTAATTTGAGTTGAACCTTGTTCCTTAGTCTTGGCAATACAAGCATCAAAAAGCTTTTCACCTCTATCTAAAGTTCTAGCGAAACTCTTTTCTTCTTCATTTAAGATTTCCTTTAAGTCATCAACATTCTTAGTAATTTCTGGATAAACATCACCCATTTCAGAAATAACAACATCAACTAATTGAGAGAAGAAGTTACCAATTTGAACATTGAACTTACGTCTGGCGAAACGAGCACCTCTACGTAAAATTCTTCTAAGAACGTATCCTCTACCTTCATTAGATGGAACACCACCATCACTGATAGCGAAGGTCAAAGTTCTAGTGTGATCAGCAATAACACGGTAAGCAGTATCCATACCGTTAACATCTTCAGCACCAACCTTACCGGTGTATGGAGCAGCATTAGTTAATTTTTGAATAGCACTGAAAAGACCAGTGAAAGCATCAGTATCATAGTTAGACATCTTGTTTTGAAGAACAGAAACAACACGTTCTAAACCCATACCGGTATCAATGTGCTTATTTGGAAGTGGACGAAGAGAACCATCAGCCTCACGATTGTATTGCATAAAGACAAGGTTCCAAATTTCAATAACTTCTGGATCATCCATGTTGACAAGATCAGCAGCATTACGTCCACCTTTTCTATCATAGTGGAGTTCACAACATGGACCACATGGTCCTTGGTCACCCATTTCTATATTTTTTTTTATTATAAAAAGATAAATAATGAAAAAAAAATATGAAACAATGATATATAACATTATACAATGGTATATAATAATATATAATTTTAATATATATCATATCAAATAAAAATTATTATTTATAATATATTACATATTAATTAATAATAATTAATAAGAGATAAAAAAAATTAATAATTATGGTAACAATAACTAAATTTGTTTTTAATAATAATTAAAAAAAATAAAAATACAAAATGAATAAAATTTCTATACTAACCCCAAAAGTTATCCTTACTACCGAAAGGTAATAAACGTTCAGCTGGGACACCTAAGTCTAACCAGATTTGACGACATTCTAAATCAGCTTTAAGACCAAGTT
Organism: Anaeromyces robustus; assembly: GCA_002104895.1. NCBI lineage: Eukaryota > Fungi > Neocallimastigomycota > Neocallimastigomycetes > Neocallimastigales > Neocallimastigaceae > Anaeromyces > Anaeromyces robustus. Next base: position 254,453 of record MCFG01000008.1, on the reverse strand, counting down.
TTTCATCACCACCAAAGTAAGTAATGTAAAGACGATCTTTTGGAAGTTTGTAAACTTCAGTAAGTAATTCCCAAGCCATTTTGATAGCACCTTCCTTGAAATAATCACCAAAAGACCAATTACCAAGCATTTCGAAGAAAGTGTGATGATAGACATCCTTACCTACATCATCTAAATCATTGTGCTTACCACCTTTAAGAAAGATATAAGTTTATGTAATGATAAAATTTATAAAAATTATTTAACATTTATTTAACAATTATTATGTATTTACCAGCACGAATACACTTTTGAGAGTTACAAGCTCTCTTAAGCTTAGCCATATCAGAGTTTGGATCGACGACACCAAGGAAAATTGGCTTGTACTATAAATTTACAGTAAGAATATTTTTTGTTATTGAATAATATGTTAACGTTAAAAAAAATATTTAGTTAATAAAAAACATAGAATTAATATTATATATTTTTTTAAAAAAAAAAATACGATTATTCATTATATAATTTTTTTTTATGAAAATTAATTCATTTTTTTATAATAAATTATAATAGAAATCTCTTTTATATTTATATAAAAAAATTTTAAAAAAATTTTATATTTTAATTTTAAATATATAGCTATATATATTTATTTACTATTCTTAATTCTTTTTATTTTTGATTTTGAATATTCTTTTCAAAATTTAATTTTTCGTAAATGAATCATAAATTTCAAAGTCAATTTTCAAATTTTATATTGAAAAATTATATTTATTAAAACATTGTATTGATTTTTACTTGATTCATTCCAGCATTAGCGAAAAGAAGAGTTGGGTCATCGTGTGGAATGGTGGAAGAAGATGGAACATATGTGTGGTCATATTTTTGGAAGAATTTAATAAATTCTTCTCTAACTCTTTTGGTGGTCCAATATACTTCTTCAGACATATTTATAAAATTTTATATTTTTTAAATACTTAAAGTATTAAAAATTTATTTTTTTATTTTAATTTAATTTAATATTAAATTAAATAAAGAAGTTTTGAAATAAAATAATATTAATTTTTTTTTGAAAAAAAAAAAAAATTATTATTTCACTATCTTACTAGCTTTTTATTATTATTTAAAAGTGTAGTGAAAAAAAAAAAAAAAAAAAAAATTATTCATATTTAGTTGTAATAACTAATATTGTTGATTTTTTTAATATATCATTGTATTGGGTATATATGAAAATGTATTTAAAAATTAATAATAAATTATATTCTATTCATTATATTTTATATTATAATTAAATATAATTTACATTTTTATATTTTCTAAATTGAAAAAAAATTTTTTTATTATATATTAATATATTTTATATCCAATCATTAATTAAACTAGAATACTATTATATGATATATTATGTACAAATATTATGATTGATAATTCATTTATTTATTATTTTTTTTATTTATTTATTTACTATTAATATTTTATTTATTTTATATTTATTTATTTATTTACTATTAATATTTTATTTATTTTATATTTATTTATTTATTTATTTATAATAAAAAAATAAAAATGTATTGAAAACGTATTAACATAAAAAACTAAAAAAACGAAAAAAAAAAAAATAATGAATAATAATTAAATTAATAATAAATAATAAATTGATAATTATTACTTTACTATAATATATCTAAGTAATATCAAAGTAATAATTTTATATAAACATTGATTTTATAAAGCAACAAACAAAAATAACATTAAAAAATAACATTTTTAAAATATTATTTAAATATTGTTGCACAAAAAGATTTTTTCAATAATACAAAAAAATATATCAACAATTTATTTATTTTTAAATAGTATATTATCATTTATTGAATAATAAATAATTTATTAAATAATAATAATAATGATAATAATAATAATAAGATTTAAATTATAAATATTATATTATAATATAAAAAAAATGTCATCTATAATATAAAAAACAACATCTACCTCTTAAATATATTGCTTTAATTATTAGTTAAGTTCAAGAAATATGATTAAATATATAATTGAATATTAAAAATTTTAAATTTGTGATACATTCATCAATTCTAATAAATATTCACATATGTATGTATGAGGCATATTATAAATAATTACAAAAACTTATTAATAAAAAGTTTTAATAATTTATAATATTTAAGGCGTATTAAAGTATTTATTTGTTTAATATATTTAATTAAAAATAATATAATTAAATAGAAAATTTCATTATATAGTAAGTTATTTAATGTCAAATGTAAAATTTATTCATTGTTTATTTAAGTTTATTTATTTATTTATTTATTTATTTATTTATTTATTTATTTATTTATTTATTTATTTATTTATTTATTTATTTATTTATTTATTTATTTATTTATTTATTTATTTATTATTTATTTATTTATTTATTTATTTATTTATTTATTTATTTATTTATTTATTTATTTATTTATTTATTTATTTATTTACTTACTTATGTTTATTTGTTTATATTTTTTTTATTATTATACAAAACATATTATAAAACACATTAATATATATAATAAATATACGAATATAATAAATTATTTTTATATTATTAATTATTGAAAAACAAATATTATTTTCTAAAGTCTTTGTTTTTTTTTTATTAATAGTTAAATAATTAATTTGTTTGGATTTTATCCTCAAAGTATTAATTATTAATAATCTTATTATGACTTTATAATTATAAAAAAATAGTCTTTTTTTTTTTATTTAAATAATAATAATATTATTAATAGTAATTAAATATAATTATTTATTTTTTTTTTTAAAAAAAAAAATAAAATATTAAAAATACTTTGTAAAAAAAAAAAAAAAAGGCATAATATAAAAAGTAATATAATAAAAATAAAAAGAAAAATTACAAAATTATCAAATAAAAACATAAAAATACGGGGAAAATATACAAGAAAAAGATATTTAACATCAATAATAAACGCAAATTTCATATTAATAAAAAAGAAATCCAGAAAACAAAAAAAAAAAAAAAACTAAAAACTAAAGAAAAAAAGGGAATAAGAAAACAAACTAAAATATATATAATATAAAAAACACATAAAAATAGTAAAATAAAAAAATAAATAAAGTAATATAACCATAAATAAATATTTAATAATATAAAATGATCAGTGGTGTATTTATTTTTAATGTTAAAGGTGAAGTTATTATTTCAAGACTTTTTCGTCCTGATATAAGGTAATAACAGTATAATATATATTTTTTATATCCATATATAATTAAATATTTATATTTATATTTATATTTATGCTTATGTTTATGTTTCATTTGATATATAATTAATTAGAAAAAAAAGTTGTAAAAATTATTTATTATGATTGTTATTATTATTAAAAAATATCCATTAATATTGTTTACAATTTATATAATAAAAATTATATTATTTATAAACTTATTTTATTTGTTATTCTCGAAATTATTAAATATCCGTAACAATTATTAACGAAAAAAATATTTTTATATATACATATATTTTATACATTTAATTTTATATAAATTGTTTATTTATTTATTATTATAATCACATTGGCTTAAAAATAAATATATTAAAATAAACAAAAATAAACATAAATATAAAAAATATTATTATTATATTTTTTGTACAATATTTTGTAAATAAATAATAAATAAATAAGACGTTCATTATCTGATGTTTTCAGAATTCAAGTTATTTCAAACCCAGACATTAGATCTCCAATTGCAACTTTAGGTTCAACATCATTTTTCCATGTTAAACATGAAAATATATATATTGTTGCTGTTACAAAATTAAACGCAAATGCAGCAATTATTTTCCAATTTTTATACAAATTTATTTCAATAGGAAATGTTTACTTTGGAAAATTTGATGAAGAAGCTGTAAAAAATAATTTCGTTTTAATTTATGAATTATTAGATGGTAATAGACTATATAATGGAATAATCATTTCTTATTAAAATATATAATAATATTAATTTAATATTAAATAATTACAAATATCCTATAACAATAATAATAATAATAATATGAGATTAAAATTAATTTATTTTTTTTTTGCAAAAATGAATATTAAAAATTCATTATTTTTTTTTTTTTTTACTTTTTTTTCACTTTTAATTATTATATAAAATAATGATATAATCATAAATATAAAAGAAATTCTTGATTTCGGTTATCCTCAAAATTGTGAAACTGAAACCTTAAAAATGTATATTACAACTGAAGGTGTCAAGTCTGAAAGAGCAATTGTAAATACCAAGAAATCAATATTATTTATATTAAAATAATAATAACATTATTTATTAAAATATATTGATTAAATGTTATATAATAATAAATAATCTTTTTTTTAACTTTATAAAATTTTATATGTATATATAAAATAATTTTAATTATTATATTAATACTCTCATAAAATATCTACAATTTATTAGAGTAATGATTCTTCGAAAATTACCATCCAAGCTACTGGTGCAACTGCTTGGAGAAGACCAGACATTAAATATAGAAAAAATGAAGCATTTATTGATGTCATTGAAAGTGTTAATTTATTAATGAGTAACAATGGTAATGTACTTTAAAATAATGATATTAATAATCTAAATCTATTTTATAATAACATATACTTTTATATATATATATGTATGTATGTATGTATGTATTTAATATTTTATATATATAAATATTAATTACATAAAAAGGTGCTGCACTTCGTTCAGATGTATCAGGAAAGATTTTAATGAGAGCTTATCTTTCAGGTACTCCAGAATGTAAATTTGGTTTAAATGATCGTGTATTATTAGAAAAAGAAGGTCGTAGAGATACAGTTGGTAAAAAAACTGGTAGTGTTGAATTAGATGATTGTCAATTCCATCAATGTGTTAAACTTGGTAAATTTGATACAGATAGAACTATTAGTTTTATTCCACCAGATGGTGAATTTGAATTAATGAGGTATATAATAATTATAATAAAATAATAAATAATCAATAAAATTAATAAAATTAATAAAAATAAAATTTACATATCTATTATATATATATATATATTAATATATTAGATACCGTACAACAGATAACATTAATCTTCCATTTAGAATTAATCCAATTGTTAAAGAAATGCCAAACAATAAAGTAGAATATCGTATTGTTGTTCGTAGTCAGTTTTCAAGTAAAGTTTTTGCTCAAAACGTTGTAATAAGAATTCCAACTCCATTAAATACATCAAATACAAAAATACATGTTAATCAAGGAAGAGGAAAATATGTTGGTAGTGAAAATCATATGGTTTGGAAGTATGATAAAATATTTATATATATATATATATATTAATCATTAAATATTAATAATAATAATGATAATAATAAAATATTATAAATTTATTATTTATTGATTTATTTGTTCTTTATTTATTTATTTATTTATAATTTATTTATTTATTTATTTATTTATTTATTTATTTATTTATTTATAATTTATTTATTTATTTATTTATTTATTTATTTATTTATTTATTTATTTATTTATTTATTTATTTATTTATTTATTTATTTATTTATTTTACTTATTTATTTATTTATTTATTTATTTATTTATTTATTTATTTATTTATTTATTTATTTATATTTATTTATTTGTTTGTTTGTTTGTTTGTTAAAATATTAATTATATATTTTTATAATAATATATTTATCTAAAAATATAATATATATTATATCATATTCATTATATTAATATTTATTAATATTATTATAATAACTATTTTTTCATTAAATAAATTGATAAAAACAATAATAATTAATAATACAAAGAATAAATCGTTTCCAAGGTCAACAAGAATATTCATTTAATGCTGTTGTAGAGTTAACACCAACTACAACTAAAAGAGCATGGTCAAGACCACCAATATCTATGGACTTCCAAGTATTAATGTTTACTGCTAGTGGTTTATTAGTTCGTTTCCTTAAGGTCTTTGAAAAAAGTAACTACCAAAGTGTTAAATGGGTTAGATATATGACAAAAGCTGGTAGTTACCAAATACGTGTAAGTATCTTTTTTTTTTTTTTTTTTTTTTTATAATAATATAATAAAAATAAAAAAATATATTTATAGTATTTTAATTATTTATTGATCCATCTAATAAAAAAAAATTTTTTTTTATTTAATTTTAACAAAAAATTCAGTTCTAGGAAAAAGAAATTTTGTTATCTCTCTTATCTTTTAAAAATTAATAATAAATAAATAAAATTAATTATAAATTAAAATAAAATATAAAATAAATAAATAAATAAATAATAATAATAATAAATAATCATATAACTTTTATAAATAGTTATTGTTGTTATTATTATTTTTATAATTTTTTTTATAGTATACATTATTATCAAAAAATAAATATGAATATATTTTGTATATTATACTATATAATAAAAATAAACTAAAATAAAATAAAATAAAATAATAATAATTAAATATATAAAATGAAATATAAAATAAAAATATAAAATAAAAATAAAAATAAAAATAATAAACAATATAACAACAATAAACATATAATAATAACAAAAAAGAAAAGAAAAGAAAAGAAAAAAAATTGTTTAATCATATATATAATTTTAAAAAAAAAAAAAAAAAAAAAAAGAAAAAAATCTTTTTTTTATAATTAAATAATAAAAAATATAAAATAAAAAATAATTAATTAACAATCCTTATGAAAGTAGTTTCTCTCTCTTTACCATTTATTTTATGATTATAATTATAACAACAAATAAATCTATTATCATTATTATCATTATTATTATTATTATATTATTATAACTATAACATAAAATAGTTTTACATAATCTATTTTTTATTACATCCTTTTTATACCTTTTTATAATCCAAAATTTTAAATAAAAAGATATTTTTTTTTTTTTTTTTTTTTTTTTTTTTTTACATTTAAAAAATACTAAAAAAATTAAATAAATGAAAATATATATATATATATATAATTCTAATTAAATAAGGATATAATAGAAAAATATTTAAATTGATTCTAACCTTAAAAAATAGTTATATATTTAAATTTAATATAATTATGTTAACCTTTACTCCAAAAAAAAATATATATATATATATAATTTTGTTAAGCACAATAATTAAACATATTTACATTAAAGCCATAAGATTTTCTTGTTTGTATAGTTGAATATTCTATATATTTATAAAATTTATTTATTATTATCAAATATAAATATATTATTAAAAATACATATTGAAATACTTATTTGTTGACGATGTAATAGTTAGTACAAAATAATTTATTGTTCTATAACTATAATATTTTTTTAATTCATAATAATATACAATTATAACAATCTGTTTTATAATGTTAAACTATGTATATAATATATATTTAAATAGTAATTATTAAAATGAAATATGAAAATTCCTTTATATTAAAAAAAAAAAAAAAAAAACTTTAATAAATAACTTTCTATAATAATCTAGATTAAAAAAAAAAAAAAAAAAACAAATAGTAAAAAAATAGAACATCTCTAAATATTTATAATATTATATATAATATTATATATAATTTTTATTTTGTTTTTCATTTAATTAAAATGAAAATAAATATATTTAATATAATATATTAAATATACTATATTAAATATATTATTTATTATTATTTTTTTATTTTATATATCATAGCTTTTATTAAACTTGTTTTCTTTTACTCTATTATATATATAATACTTATTTATTAAATTGCTAAAATTTATTAAATTATATATTTGGTTATTTATATATATATAATTTTTTTTTTTTTTTGCTATTTTTTATATATATATTAGTATATTTTATTTTTATTTTGGTTATTTATTTTGTTGTGTTTTACTTTAGTTTATTGTTTGGTTTATATATTTTTTCTATCTTGTCATAAATTCTAAGTAAAAAAAAAATAATAATAAAAAGAAGAAAATAAAAAAAAAAGAAAATAAGAAAGTATTAAACTAAATAATCATTTTTAATTAATTAAAGTTTCAGAAGTATTTTCATTTGGATCAGTTTCATTAAAATTACTATTTTGCTTTAATATATCCTGATTATTTTCAAAATCAGCAAAATTTTCGTTATTATCATCAAATTTATTAGTTTCCGTTTTTGCATTATTATTATTATTATCTACTTTAGCGTTAACCCCCGTATTTATATTATTTGTATTATTATTGTCATAATTATTACTATTATTTTGTTTATTAGTATAATCCTCACTATTTTCATCATTAACACTGCTAATGCTACCTTCATTTTCTTGATCATATTCATCTTCTTCATTTGATAAGAAACGTCTAAATACATTTTGTGAATGTAGAACTAATACTGAAAATACTGCTGGTGATATTTTTAATGTTGGGCAAAATATTAATCCTAAGTTGTTTAAAGTCATTTTATTTAATTCTGCATTATCTGATACACTAAAAATAAAATGTAATATAAAGTCATTTATAATAATTATAATATTTAAAAAAAAATATTATTTAAATTTATTAGATATCATAAGATATTTATAATAGTTTTAATATTTATTGTTAATGGATATATATAGAAAAGAGGAGAAAAAAATAATTATTCACACACACACAAAAAAAAAAAAAAAAAAAAAAAATACCTTTTTAAATGGAAACAAATATATCCTAGTAAATTATAATCCCATTCAGGTAATTGTTCTAAAACTTCTGCAATCTCATCATATTCAGTGAAATCTTCGGGATTTTCAATATTATATTTTCTTATAATATCATTTAATTGTATATTATGTTCTTCATCAACTAATTTATTTGGTACTTTAAATTTTAATTAATATAATGTTAAATAATAATATATAATTCAATAAATATATTTATGTTATTTAATTGTAGAAAATATAGCATAATAATGATAATAATAGTTATAATAATTTTAATAAATAAATAAATAAATAAATAAATAAATAAATAAATAAATAAATAAATAAATAAATAATTACAATTTCTTAAAAATAATTTTAATAATGTTGCGATAGTATTTGGATTTTCTCCTGATAAATCTACAGGCTCTAAGTAATCAAATTTATCTCTTAAAATATCAACTTGATGTGTACTTCCTGGAATTCTATATAAACCAACTTCATCAATTGAATAAGTTAATTCATTAATACACTGATAAACAATTAATGGAATACCATATTCATGTCCCGAATATTGCATTACATACTTTTATTATTAAATTTTATATTATTATTTTTATTATTATTATATAATATTATGAAATAGAATAAAAATATATATTTATTAGAATTAATATTTTAAAATATGCATGTTAACAATTTATGTAAAATATAATAAATGCTATTGTTTATTTTTCTAATTAGTGTATATTTACTTCTAATGGTAAACCAAACACATAACGTTCCTTAACCTCTTCTTGAGCTGGTTGTTCCTCTACATAAAAAAAAGTAAGAATAGATATATATAATTATATTAATTTATTATATTATATTATATTATATTATATTATATTAAATACCAATAAAATTGTTTATAATGTTATTAATTATTATACTATATTATACCTTTTCTTATTCTTGACATAATACTACGACTTTGCTGATTAGCATACACTGCTAATTCTGAACCTTTTGTTTTGGCATAATTAGATAATTCAATATGCTTATTTCTAGTTTTTTGTTTAAAATCTTGAAATCTTGAAGAAAAAGCAGACCACGCTGAACTTCTCCCGGTTTCTTGATTTTCTTCTTGTGAATTTAAACTATTAGTAGACATGATTTTTAAATATTATTATTTATTATTTGCTTATTTAAATATTTAAATATTTATTTATTTATTTATTTATTTTTATTTTATTTTTTATTTTTTTATTTTTTGTTTTTGAATATAAATTTATTTATTTATTATTTTTATTGTTTATTTATTTATTTGTTTATTTTGTTTGTTTATTTGCTTATTTAATTAAAAAATATATAAATAATTATTATTTATATATTATTTATTTTTAATTTTTATTAAGTTTTTAAAATAAATAATCAATATTTATTTTATTGTATTTATAATTATTATGAAAATAAAACGATAATTAAATATTGTTTATTTTTTAAAAAAAAAAAAAAAAAAAAGTTGTGTTAAAAATAACTAAGAATATGATTAAAAGAACAGAATATATTTAATTATAATTAATAATATTCTTTGATATTTTGAATAATAAATTGCGTTAAATTTCCTTGATTATTCATCAATTATTAAACGTTGTTTTTGTATATAAAAAATTAAAGCATTTCTTAAATAATATAATTTAATAATATTCTTAGAAATTTATTTTAATTTCTTATATCGCTGAATATATATTAAAGGATATTTTTTTTTCTTGAATATGTATTGAAAATAAAAAATAGCAGTGTAAAATTATATTAATTATTATTATTATTTTTTAAATAGTAATTATATTTTTTATATTCAATTTATATATATTCATTAAAAATATACTTTGTTGATTTTTAATTAAAGTGTATAGTTTATCAAAAAAAAAAAAAAAAAAAATAGAAATTGAAAGATTCTCCTAAATAATAAAAAATCCTTATTATTATTTATTATATATAAAATTTTATATATATAGTTGGTATATCTTAATTTAAATATTAAAATGATAACAGTTATAATATCACATAAAAAATAATATACGATGATTTGCCTTTTGTTTGTAATTAGTATTTGAAATTTGTAATTTATAATTAAAAATTTTATTGGTTTTTAATTGGTATAAATTTTGTTTACAATATTCCAAAAAAGATAATATTTTTCTGTTAATTATTATATTGTTATTTGTTTTTAATTTTTATAATTTCAATTTTTATTATGATTATTATTATTATTATTTAAGGATTTATTTAATATTTATTTTAATATTAAAAAAAATAAATATTAAATATATATAAATATTTAAATATTAATGTTGTTTATTATTTATTTAATTTTTAAAATATTTAAAAAAGAAAAAAATAATTTTTTTTTTAAAAAAAAAACAATTATAAAATAATTATTAAACGAACATATATTATAATATATTTTATTTATATATTATTTATATATTATTTATATGGTAAAATTAATTAATAATAAATATATGGTAAAATTAATAATAAATAATAAATCATTTTAAATTTAAAAATAAATTTTTATATTTATAAATTGATAAAAGATTTTAAAGAATAATGAAATAATAATAATAATAATAATAATAAATAATAATAATAATAATAATAATAAAATAAAACAAATAATTAAAGTCAATATTTAATATATTAATTGTTTTAAGTAATAATAAACCAAAATTTTAAAATGCACCTTTCATATCATAACATATCATACGTATATAATAATTACTGAACATTTAGACAACCTTTTATAAATAAAAAAGCATTATTTTTTTTATTTTTAATTCTATTTTAATAATCGACAAAATTTTTTGTTATTCTAATAATTTTAATTATTCTATAAATTTTTATATTTATTGTAATTATATATTATTTATATATTATTACATTATAATGAATAAAATAAATAAATAAAATGATTCACTTTAAACTGCCGTTACTACTCCTTACACGGCTCAGGTTGCGGCGGAGAAGGCTACGTCTAGAGCAAATTGAGTATGGAATAAAGAAAATTTGATGTAAAGGTAATGCTTGTATTTATATATTATAAAATTTAAAGATAATATATTATTTTTATATATTACATTATTATTATAAATAATTATATATAAAACAAATATATTACCGAAATTTAAAACAAATTATTTTTTAATTTTATACTTTTTAATATATTATATTAATATTAAATAATATATGGAACATCATTTTGTTTCAATTGAACAAATATATTTAATTATTTATACCAATATAATTAAAAAAAATATTAAAAAAAGTTTTGAATATTGTACAATTCTCAAATAATAATAAATTTATATTATAATATAATCATAATATGCCAAATAAATATTAAAAGAATATTACCATATTTTTGTATTAAAATAATCTTAATTAAATAATATATGATATATATTATATATTTATATATTATAATATATTATGAATTGTATTAAATATTAATACTTTTATAATAATATTTGGTAATAATAATTTATATTAAACACATAAATAAATAAATAAATAAATAAATAAATAAATAAATTAATAAATAAATAAATAAATAAATAAATAAATAAATAAATAAATAAATAAATAAATAAATAAATAAATAAATAAATAAATAAATAAATAAATAAATAAATAAATAAATAAATAAATAAATAAATAAATAATATGAAAAGAATTTTATTTCTATTTATTTTTATATTAATTCAATAAAATTAATTTCCCATAAAAATTATTATAAAATTTATTAGAATCTAAAATATAGTACATAATAAGTAATGATAATCCTTTAATTTTATTGGATGATACATATGACCGTAACCATTCAATAATAAAAGCAAAATAAATCCTTTAATTATGGTAAATCAATATAATAAATAAAATAAATTTACTGTAAAGAATTTTTTTAATTATTTATATTATTTTATTTATGCAAATAATGGGTTTTATATATTATATATTTATAACTTAATGTTTTTAAAATATATATACATATATACAAATAATTTATAAGTTTTTTTTATATATAATATTTACAGTAAAAAACTTATAAATTATTTGTATATATATTTTAAAAACATTAAATTTATGTAAAAAGTGATTAAATATAAAATACTGTTCTTTAATTATTTATATGCAAAAGTATTAATGGTTTCACACACATATATATATTTTAAAGCATACAATTCGTATATCATCTTTATTGAGTTTAAATATTAATATACATGAATCATAAAAAAACACATAATAAAAAAAAATGATACTAAATCAAACAAAAAAAAAAAAAAAAAAAAAAAACAGTTAAACATTATAGATAATAATGAATAATACTGGAGGGAAAAATGTAGTATAGTAATACATAAAAACAATAAATCCATATTAGCCCTTAATTCTACATATAAAATTAAAGTAAAATTGATCTATCCTATACCATTAGGGTCGGTAATAAGATCGGCATTTGCCCTACTAGCGTTCCTTTCACAAATATAAAATCATTGAAAAAAAATATTTTAATATACATATATATAACATATAAATAATAATTATAGATTAAATTTATTTTATTTTATTTATTAATTTATTTTTCTTATTATTATATATTTAATTTATTTAATTTATTTTATATTTATTTATTTGTTTGTTGCTTATTTATTGATTATGTTACATGTTCTATAACACTTTTATTTTTTTTTTTAAAAAAAAAAAAGAAAAAAGAAAAAAGATTAAAATAATAACTTAATTTTATTAATAACTAGATTATATTATTAATAGCTTTAATAATAAATAAAATTTAATGATAGAATAATATATAAAATATTTTTGATTTAATAAATAAATAATGTATATTTATATCAATAGAAATAAATAAATAAATAAATAAATAAATAAATAAATAAATAAATAAATAAAATAAATATTAATACGTATAAAATAATTATGATTTAAAAAAAACAATAATAATAATAAATTTCATTTTTTTTCTCATTTTTTTCTTTTTCTTATTTAAATAAAAAATTTAATATTATTCTATTACTTTATATATATATATATATATATATGACTTTTATTACTTTTGTTTTTCTTTTTTCTTTCTTAATAAAATTGTCATTAATGCATCATTATCAGAATCGTCAGAATCTTCATTATTTGAAGATTGTATTGGAGGATGAGCAGTTAAAGAATTAAGTGTAGATGTAGAATGAGTATCATTTTTTATATTATTTTTTTTTGGTGATCTATTTACACGATGAAGATTTTGTTCAGTAAAAATATTAGGTTTACTATATTCGTCATGAATTAAATTATTATTATTATTATGTGATAGTTCTGCTAAAATATCTGGTGGAGGTTCAATAGTTCCATTAACAATACCTGAATAAAACTCCTTAGATCGGTAAGGAAATTTTTCATATAATATAAATTCTGGTGGTGGCCAATGAACAGCTATACTATCTGGTTGATTAACTGGAAAGTCAGTTCCATCACCTAAAGGAGTAGAACAAAGCCACCAAAGCCAATAATTTTTACCGAATACTTGTTCAATATTTCTAAAAAGTCCTAAATCATAAGGATATTTTTGTGAAACTTCTAAAGTACCTCTTTCAATTAATTTAGATATACGACTAACTTGAATCTTTTCAATACGAGTCACATTACAGACAACATAAATAAACTGGTATAATGTCATAGTAATAATAAAACAAAATAAAGCAAATGATAAAAATCCATTAATAATCATTACTATAGCCATTTTTCTATCAATATTAGTTACAGGAAAATATAAAACTGAATGGTAACGATCTTGAAACATTACATATCCTTTTATCATGCAAAATAATAATATAAAAGATATTATAAATAAAAAAGAAATATAAAAAAGAAAACGAAGGAAAAATGGTAAATTTCTATGGCCAACACAATTATCAATCCAAATACCTAAATAATTAATAATAATAATAATAATAAGTTAATAACTTCAAATTTTTATTATATTTGAAAATAAATGATACTATAAATTAATTAAAAATTATTGGATATAATAAATAATATTTATAATAATAAAAAAAATAAAAGAGAATAAAAAATATATATATATTAAATACTATATATATTAATATATATATTAAATAAAAATTATAATAATAATAATAATAATAATAATAATAATAATAATAATAATAATAATAATAATAAATATATAAATAAAATAATTACAATGATGGTCAAATTTCATAATACACTGTTTACAAATAGAGCAATGATGAGTTCTTGGTGGTTTGTATGATTGACAATGTAAACACCAAGTTTTATCTTCATATATATCTTTTATTATTTTATTTTCTACTTCAATAATATTTTCTAAACTATTTTGTTTATATTTTAGAAAATCTTCATTTTTACTTCCCTTTATTGAAGTCATATATTCCGTAGGAAGATATTCCTTTGTTACTTTTTTATTAACTTTTCCTGGGTCAATAAAAGCACATATAAAATAATTTAAAAGACTAATAACATAAATAATATTATATGGTACTAATATGAACCATACAAGATTATATTTATATTGATTTAACCATGGTACAAAAACAAAATATTGAGAACTAATTGGTAAATAGAATAGAAAAACTATTGATACATTTCTTAATAACGATTTCACTTTAAATGATTTACCACATTCACTTTGTATAATTCTGTTATTATATTAAAATTTAAAACAAAATTGCATACATAAATAAGAAATAAAAAAGAAAAAATAAATGTTGTAATTATATATTAATCATATATATAATATAGATAACACGATAATATTATTAAAAAAAAGAGTTAGTAATTATTTATTAAGATGAATAACAATAAAATTAAATATATATCACCTTTTTAAAAACAATAACAAGCCCATTTATCGTTATGAATATATATATATATATGTATATATATTAGTTATGAATGAGTTTATATAATACTGTTAATATATATTCTAAATGATACTTTTTAATGTATGATACACTAATATGTTACAAAAAATTTTGGAAAAAAAAATTATAATTTTATTATAGAATTATTCATTATCTATAAATAAAATTGGCTTGATTTTACTATTATCATATATTAAAAAAAAAAAAAAAAATACTCTTGATTCTTTTTTTTATATTGATTCTTTTTTTTTTTTTTTTTTTTTTTTTATGCTCAATTTTTTTATAATAATAATAATAAAGTTTTTAAAATTGTTTTCTTTTCGAATAGAATATATTTAATAAAATATTCTATTTGTAATATGTATTATTATTTATTTATTTAAAATAGATTTTTACATTTATAATATTATATTTTATAGCTTAATAAAAAAATTTAAATTGATTTTTTTTTTTTTTTTTTTTTTTTTTAAAACCAACACTTATAAAATAATGTTAATAATATTTTTAAATTATCCATTTATTTAATTAGTTTTATTTATTTATTTATTTAATTAGTTTTATTTATTTATTAATTTATTTATTTATTTATTTATTTATTTATTTATTTATTTATCATTCCTTCTTTATTTTTATTTTTGCCACTATTAATTTTTTGTCTCATGATTTTCATTTCTAATTTGGTGTTATTTAATATAAATTTAAGTAGTTATTTTTTTATATTAAAGTTTTTTTTTATTTAACTTTTATTATTATGTTATTAAGTAATATTAATGATTTTTACACTATCAAAAAATTTTACCTTCTTTTTTTATTTCTTAACCTTAAAGTATAAATTATTATATATATTCATATCTTTTTATAAATATCATAGTATTTGTAATTATATCAACATAATCTTTACCATTTAGTTAATAAATATAAATATATTTAAATAATAATAAAAACAGTATAATAATTTATATAATAATAGAATATTTTTTTATTATTGTTATTATTTTGAACATATAAAATTGGAGAAAAAAAAATAAAAAAATACAAAATAAAAAAAAAATTACAATAATTGTAATTTCCTTTTTTATTTTGTACAATAATTGTAACGGGGAAATTGAAACTGTGATTAGAAATAAAAGATAATTCTTAATAATAATATTAATATTTGTAACACTAATCTAATTATAATAACAATTGGAAAAATAGTATATAAATTAAAAGCATAAAAATAAAATAAAAATAAAATAAATATAATTATATAATTATGCTATTATTATTTTATCATTATAGAACCCCATTAATACTTATTCGCTCTATTTGCTTGGCATTATTTTAAGTAAACATTAAATCTTCTAATATTATTTAAAATAATATGATCATAAAAAAAAAATTTATTTTTATTAATGACCATTTAAATACATTAAATATTTAATTATGTTTTTAATTTATGGTTAAAAAAATTTTAGAAAAATGGATTATTTACATTTCTTTATTATTATTTATTTATTTTGATTTAATTTATTTGAATATATTATAATATATTTATATAATATAAAAGTTTAATAATTAGTTAATGAATTTTTTAGTTGTTTTTAATTTTTTTTTAAAAAATAAAATTTCAATTTTTAAATTTTTAATTATTTTTATTTCTTTATATTCTATTTTAATCATATATCCTTACATTATATATATAAAAGGTAATTTAAAAAATTCTCTGATTCTAATATCATTATTTAAATATAAGAAGTGATAAATAAATACATATAATGAAGAAATATATAATAAATAATAAATGTTTTATGTATAATCATATTTAAAGATTTCAAGTAATAATAGTTGTTAAGTAATTTACAATAATATTTAGCAGTATTAAATATATATGTTTATTTGTTTAAATATAAAACTAAATAAAGAAAAAAAAAAAAAAAAAAAAAAAAACATATATGTTTATATATTCAAAATTAAGAATATTGATAACTTATCGCTATGTTTATATTTTAAAAGAATTTAGACATATTAAATTTGAATGTTAAATAATATAATATAATATAATATAATATATATAATAGTCTATTCATTTCAAATTAATAAATAGTTTATATTATATATATATATATAGAAAATAAATTATATTTAGTTTAACATAATATTTTAATTTTATATTTATTTTCTTTTATTCATCTATTTATCTATTATTTGTAATTACAAATATTTATATTATATTAAATATTAAAGAGAAATATGAATATTACAACAATTTTAAAAGAAACTAAATGTTGTGACCTTATTAAAGGTCAAGTACCAATTACTATTGATTCAACAAAGAGTGTCGAGGAGGGTTGTAAAGAATTAGTTGAGCATCAATTCACTTCAGCCCCAATTATTGACAAAAGTACAGGAAAAATTATTGGAATGTTAGATTATAGGTAATAATTATATAAAATTATGAAGTTATATTATTATATATTATTATAATTATTATGTTTATTAAATTTATTAATATTTTTAATTTATATTTTTATCAATATTGTGGTTTTTTCTTTTATTACTTAATTCTTTATTATGAAATGTATTTAAATTTGTATAAAAATAATATTATTTTATTGTTTTAGAGATTTAGTTGCCTTTATTTTGCTTGTGTTTACAAAGGTATTCATAAATAAATTATAAAAAAAATATATAATAATAATAATCATAATAATAATAATAATAATAATAATAATAAATAAATAAATAAATAAAATAGTAATAGTTATTCGTAATAACAACTATAATTAAAAGTGAAAAAAAAAAAAAAAAAATTGTAGAAGTATTATTGTTATTCATAATTTTTTCATTTATTAATATATATTTAAATTATATATTATTAAATTAATATTTTGGTAATTAAAAAAGGAAAAAGATGGTCAAGATCATAAAATATTTCTTGATTACGATCGTGGTCATAAAATTAAATATATTGTAGAAAATGCTTCAAAGTTATCTCAAGAAGATGAAAATAATAAATTATCTATTCACCTTTTAGCAGACCTTTCATTAAAGAATCCAACAAACACTTTAATATATAATAGTCCAGTTACAAAAGCAATAGAAATTTTTTCAAATGGTATTCATCGTCTTATTCTTATTAAAGAAGATGGTTCTCTTTATGGTATACTTTCTCAATCAGATATTGTTAAATATTTAGCATCAATTTTCCCAGTTCAAATACCAGGCCACACTAATAATTCAATAAAATGGGAATTAGGTGAAAAACCAATTAGTTTAGCAAAACCAGAATTTAATGAAGTTATTACAATCGACCGTTATTCTAGTGTTATGGATGCTTTACGTATAATGTATAATTCAACTATTAGTAGCATTGCTATTGTAGAAAATATGGGAACAAAAAAAATTCTTAGAGGAAATATTTCTATGACAGATATTAAAGAAGTTATAAAAAATAATAAATGGAGACTTCTTTGGTATCCAGTTGGAAATTTCTTTGAAGAAATTAGAAAAATGCAAGAATTTGAAAATAATGGTCTTGATAAAGTTCCAGTTTATACTGTTGGTGCAGAAACTTCTGTTATTAAAGTTATTCAAAAACTTGCAGTAACTAAAGGTCATCGTATTTGGATTGTTACAGAAGGTGACAGTCTTTTAAGTGTTTATAGTTTAACTGATTTTATGAAATTGCTGAAATCTGAACTTGATAAAAATCAATAAATTAATTATAATTTAATTACTAATAATAAAAATAAAAATAAAAAAAAATAAAAATAAGCAAAAACAAACAATTAAAAACAAAACATAAAAAAAAAAAAAAGAAGAGAGAAAAAGGTATAAAAATAGAAATAATAAATAAATAAATAAATAATAATATAATATAATAATAATATAATAATAATAATAATAACGATAATAATAATAATAATAATAGTATAATAATGATAATAAAAGAAATATCATTAATAAATATAAATCACATTACTATGATTACAATTTATTCTTTAATTTTATTTTTATATTTACATATATTTTTAATTATGAATGACATAATATCCTTATCTTTCTCTCTTTCTCTCTCTCTTTATTTTAATATTTGCATTTTTATTTTTTCTTTTATTTCATATTATATTTTAAATAAAAAATTATTATATATTATACTAAATTTATATATAAATAAAAGAATAATAACAATAACAATTAAATAAACACAGGTTTAAATTAAATAGATAGTGAAAAAATATTTGTATTTTTTTTATTTTCATTATAATCTAATTAATAATTAAGGTATATATTTAAAAAAAAAATTATATAGAAAGATGAATCATTAAATAAATACAATATATTTGTGAATATTTTAAATAAATATGATTAAAAATATAAATAAATAGATGTTTATTATCTTAATAGATATGACGATTTTATTCTTATAGAATGAAATGATGGTATAAAAAAAAAGAAAAAAAAATTAATATAATAATTTTATTGATGAAATATAATAGTGATTTATAAAAAAAAAAAATTTTTTTTTGATGTAAGTACTATATCTTTACAATCTTTTTTCTATTATTATTATTATTATTATTATTATTATTATTATTATTATTATTATTATTATTATTATTATTATTATTATTATTATTATTATTATATTAATAGTATTATCAATTATTTTCTATTTTTTTAATAGATTTAATATTTTAAACATTATAAATAAATAAAAATAAATGAATAAATAAGAGAATATATATATATATATATATATATTTTTTTTTTTTTTTTTTTTTTTTTTTTTCTAAACTTAATTTTCTTTATTATCATCATTACGATTAGATAATAAATAAGAAAAATAGATTGGTGTTGGGTTATCAACTAATGATGTCACTTTATCTTTTTGTTCCATTTTCGATGGTGTCTTTTCTTCTTTTATTATATCTACTTTCTTATTCGAATTTAATTTTTTCACTGAAGATAATAAATTATCATTTTGAAGGGTTGATAAAATAGAATCTAATTTTCTTTCATTTTCAGCAAGATCCATATTAGAAATTGTTTTTTGAAATAAATTATGTGTATTATCATTTTCTTTTTTAACTTGTTTCAAAGGATATATATTATTATTGTTGTTGTTGTTGGTATTGTTATTGCTGTTATTATTATTATTGTTGTTGTTGTTATTGTTGTTGTTATTGTTGTTGTTATTATTCGAATGATTCTTAGTATTATGATTTTTTAAACTGATATTTTTATAAGTATAATAATTATTAGGTTTTGGTACTTCTTTTTTAATTTTTATAGGAGTAACTGGATTATTTGTTTTCATTTTACGTGAAGATATTGTTGGTGGTGGTATTACAAGTTTTATATCTTCATCAGATGAAGAATTTAATACAGCTGGTGAAGATAAATGTTGAGTTGTTTTTAAATTTAATTTCTTTTTAGGTTCTAGAATATGATGAGGCGGTGGTGGTGCAATATCACTAGTAAAACTAGAAAAAGGTTTATCGTTTTCAGAATTTTCTAATGTAGATAGAATAAAGTTCAATTTTTTATCAATATCATTATTGGAAGGTATATTATCTTCGTACTTCTTAAACATATCGAAAAGTGATGGTCCATTATTTCCTTTATGAAATGAAAGATGCTTTGGTGTATTATTATTATTATTATTATTATTATTATTATTATTATTATTATTATTATTATTATTATTATTATTATTATTATTATTATTATTATTATTATTATTATTATCAATTTCATTTTCATTAATAAATTCAATATTTTTCTTTTTTACTCTTTTTTTCAATGACAATGACAATTTATTATTATTAGTATTATTGTTATTATCATTTTCATTATTATTATTATTAATATTATTATTATTATTATTATTATTATTATTATTATTATCTTCGTTATTCTTATTATCATTGTTATTACTATTATTACTATTACTATTACTATTATTATTATTATTATTATTATTATTATTATTATTATCTGTATCTCTTTTTTCTTCAGATATTTTATCTGTTATTGTTAGTGATACATTATTTTGATTTTCATTAATTGTAGATGATAATTCAATAATTGTTTTCTCTTCTTTTTCTTGTTGATTTGATTTTGACTCTTCTTCTGTTTTTATTCCAATATTCGAGGAATGAGGTGTTAATTCTATAAATTTATTTGATGTATTAGATGTAATAACTGTAGTATTAGGTGTATCGGCTTTTCTTTTCCTTGTTTTTCTTGTTTTAGGTGTTATTTGTGATTCATTTTCCTTTTCTAATACTTCTTGATCTATAACTTTTGTTGAACGTCTTTTTCTTTTGTTAGTACTTTCTGAATTTGGTGTTTCTAAAACAGATGTTATATTTTCAGTTATAATATTATTATTGTTATGATCATATTCATGATCTTTATCATTACTATTGTTATCATTATTAATTTTATCTATCTTATCATTACTTGTATTATTAATTGTAGGAGTCTTTAGGGAATTATTATCATTATTTGTAATAAGATCTTGATTAATTTCTTCTTTTTGTGATTTTTTTGTTCTTTTAGATGTGGATTCTGTTGTAGTATTATTTCTTTTTCGTTTATTAGGGGTTTCAACCATTATTTCATGTTTACTATCATTATCATTATTACTTTCAATATTATTATTGATATTGATATTATTATTTGATTGCCTTCCTTTTTTAGTAGACTTTCCTTTTTCTTTTGATTCATTTCCTGTAATTTCTGTTACATTTTTCCTTGGTCTTCCTCTTTTTGGTGTTGATTTTATTTCTTTTTTAATATTAATATTATTTTTATCAGTAATATCAATAATGTTTTTTGTAACTTTATTAGACTTTCTAGAAGTTGATTTTGTTTTATTATTGTTTGAAAGATTAGTATCTAATTTTTGATTATTTTCTTTTATTGATGATTTATTTTTATTTGAAATATTAATGTTGTTTTCGGTATCTAATGATTTTGTTTTTTGAATTTTTGGGGTAGTTGTTAATTCTATTTATTTATTTATTTATTTATTTATTTTTATTTTTTATAATGTATAAAAATATACAATAGTATAAAATATTATATAAGAATTATATAAATAGTAATTAAAGTCATTGGTTATATTAATAATATGTAATTATTATTTTATATTATTAAAAATAAATATTATATATATAAAATTACCTTCATTATTTATTGAATTATTTTCAGTATTAATATCATTAATTTTCAAATTTTCATTTTTTTCTTTTCGTACTGTAAGAATCTCATGGTTATTCCTATCTTCCAAAATTTTAATTCTTTTTAATTTTGGTGTAGTATTTACATTATGATCATTAAGATTATTATAATTTTCAATAGTTGATGTTAGTTCTTCTAAATTTTGTTTCTCATCTTTCTTATCTTTTCCTTCTTTTTCCTGTTTTTCTTTTTTAATTTTTTGTTTTTGTTCTTTTTCATGGTTATCCAATGAATCATATAATACATTTCCTTTTTTATTAATTAAAATTTCATTAGATTCATTCAATTTAATAGGTGATTCAATTTTTGTAGTGTATTCATTTTTATTTTTTTCATTTTCTGTTTCTACTTCTACTTCTTCTTCTTCTTCTTCGATTTTTACTTCAATTTTTTTTTCTTTTTTCTTTTCTTCTTTCTCTTCTTTCTCTTCTTTTTCTTCTTTTTCTTTAATATCTTTTATACTATTAGTAGGAATTTCTATATTAATTTTTTCTTTATTATCAGTAATTTTTATTGAATTTTTTAAGATAGTTTGTATAGATGGATGAATGCTGTTATTATTTGTATTTGATCCTAACGCAAGTGTGATATCTTCACTAGTAATATCCTCAGTCATTGGTATTGTACTTACATCTAATGGATAATTAGTAGCACTTTTTTGATTAAATTCTGATAACTCCGTTGTTGTTGTATCGTCATTGTAAGTTTCACTAAAGTATGATCCAAAATTAAGATTCTTTGAACTATCTAAATTTAATCCATATTGTTTTTTTATAGCTGCTTCCATTTCTATCAATTTTTGATTCATCATTGAATTTAAATTTTTATTATTTACTTTTTGAATATCTGTTTCATCTTTATTTTTATTTTGGGTATCTAAAGATAAAACATATAAATCTTTATTATTATTAGGCAAGTTTTTAATATTATTATTAAAGGTATCATCATTTTCATTTTCATTTTCATCTTCATTATCTTTATTTGTTATATTATCTGATTTATTCTCTATTGATTCATTTTCAGTTTTATTTTTAATAATAGTATTATTAATATGAGAATCATTTTTAATTGAATAGTTATTACTATTATTTATATGTAATTTTTTTAATGATAAATTATTAGCATCAATATCTTTATTTTGATGATTCATTAAAATATCTTTCACAAGTTTTAAAGTTGTTTTATTGGTCATACATCTAGATGGTGAAGATTGTCCAATATTAAATACATTTGTTGTAATAGTTTCTGTACCTTGATTTTGATCATGTTTATTACTTTCATCAATAACTTCTATACTTTGTAATGTTTCACTTTCCTCTTCAATTTCCGTCGTTTGTTCTTGTTCTTTATGATTATTTTCGTTATGATTCATTTTATTACTTTCATCTTCATTTTCATTTTCATTTTTGTTTTTATTCTTATTTTCATTTCTACTTTCATCATGATCCATATCTAATTTTCCCTCTTGAATTTCCATTAATGTTGCTTTATCAATGTCATTTTTTTTGTCATTATTAATATCATTATTTTGAATATCATCTTTTTCAGTAATTTCATCTTCATTTTCATCTTCATTCTCTTCATCTTCATCTTCTATTTCCTCTTCATCTTCTTCCACAGTATAACTTAATGAATCTGTGCCAGTGCCAGGATTTGTATTTATATTTGTTTTAATTTCATTTTCTTTTTTTTTTTCCAATTTTGATTCTAATTCTGACCCTGATTTTGATTCTGATTCCGATTCTGATTCTGATTCTGATTCTGATTCTGATTCTGATTCTGATTCTGATTCTGATTCTGATTTTGATTCTGACTTTGATTCTGATGTTGAATTAGTTTCTATTTCTTCTTCTACAGAATTTAATGTTGATATTTCCAAGTCAGTGGTAGTAGTTGTTTCACCTTCTCGTATTGATGGTATATAATCATAATCTGATGATGAATCTGAACTTGAATCTGAATTAGATGATTCTTCTTTTTGGCATTCTCTTATTTCATTAATTAATCGATCTAAGCTAGTAAAATTATTTTTATTTCGTGCAAACGAACGGTGTACCATGCTTTTTATATGCTGTATATAAAAGTTTTGTAATTATAATAATAAATAAATAAATAAATAAATAAATAAATAAATAAATAAATAAATAAATAAATAAATAATAATAATAATAACAACAACAACAATAATAATAATAATAATAATAATAATAATAATAATTTATATTAATATAAAGTATATAAAAATATAAGATCTTTAAAATATATGAAATATATAAAATATAAATAAATAAATAAATAAACAAATAAACAAATAAATAATTACTTCTCCAAAATTCATAAATTTCATTGAACAATTTTCACAATAACCAGGTTTATTCATGAAAGCAGGTGGACGAATAATAGATTTATCACCTGATTTTATATTTTGTTTGTGTTGTGGTGTTTTTACTTTTTTAGTTTCTACTTTCTTTTTATTATCCGCTATTGAAATTTCTTTTCTTTTCCAATCTTTTTCTTTTGCATATTGAGATATTGGTACAACAATTTCACCTGCATCTCTTTTTGATATTATACTAAAACTTACAATACCAGAGGCTATTGAATTACCTACATGAACATGTCGAATATGAGAATGAGAATCTTGTTGTTTATCCATTAGAGTAGAAGGTTGTTGCTTCATATCTAGTGTATTGGTATTATTAGTAGTATAACTATTATTATTATTCCCTTGATGATTAGGAACATTATTATCATTTGTTTTATTTATATTGTTATTATTATTTTCATTATTTGATTTTTTAACTGAACCGTTATTATTATTGCCTTCATTTTTATTATTTTTCTGTTGGTGGCGAAGATAGTCTTTTGGTTGAGGTGGATTAAATGGTGATCGACCATTAGGATTATGTACTAAATATAGTTGTGGCCATAATGTAGGTAAATTCTTTTCTTCTGGCTTTGGTATAGGATATTCACGTACAGCTATAGGTCTATGAAGTGATAACGCATCTTCAACCACCAAATAGTACTGTCTTAAAAGATGAATTTCTCTGTTAGTATTTAATCCTGAACCAATAACTTTTTCCTGTTGAAGTCTTTGAGTTAAACTTAAACGTTGTTGAGTTGATCCTGGATCAGTAATAATTTGATTTATACGCCTTATAAGATAAGATATTGTCCATTCTTTACAATTTACTATATTTTGAGATTTCTTTAATTCATTAATATTCTCTTTCGGTTTTGAAGATAAAAATTCCTTCTTTTCTTCATTTATTAATCGTTGTGTTAATTCTCGTGAATCTTCAACAATTTTATGTGTAACTTTTGCTGAAAAAAAAGTTTCAACCGTCTTTTATTATTATTTATTATTAATATATTGTTAATAATAATTATGTTATTAAAAATTTAAATTATTATAACATAATAATAAATAAAAAAAGATTTAATAAAAATATATATGATAACTTTTATAATATTAACAATTGTATTTAAGAAAAAGAAGAAATTATTGAATAATTTCTTATTTTTCTTATTTTTTAAATTTAGATGTAATATATATATATATATACTTACTGCGCCTAATGATATAATTTTTTTATGAAGACGTGTAATTTTTGGATCTGATGTTTTACTTACGAAAAAGAAAATTTGCTTTTTAAATTGTGCCAATAATTGTGCTCTTTTGGTATTTGAAAGTCCTTGTACTATTTTTGTTTCTATTGAGGCATTATTATTATTATTATTATTATTATTATTATTATTTGAAGTATTTATAAAGTTGGATATAGAAGTTTTCCATTTAGGATTTTTTGGTATTGGTGTTCTAAATGAAATATTTTCATTATTAACATTGCTATTTACATTACTTTTTGAATTAAGACCATTAATTGAAGTTCGATGTGACAAGGATTGAGCATGTGAAAAAAGATTCTGCAAATCATCATTATTATGTATATTATTTATATTATTATTATTTAAATTAGTTCCTGTTGTTAGATTATTACCATTATATTTTCCAGACGTTTTATGACTATGATTATAACCATGAGAATGACCAAATTCACTTCTTCTTATATTTATATTATTTGTTATATTTATATGAAAACTTTCACTATTTTTTCCACTTTTTGTTGAATTTAAAGTTAAATGATTTAATATATCATTTGAAGTTGAATGTGAATTTTTCAAAGTATGTGAAATATTTGATAAACGTTCATGTTGATTTAAACTTTGATTTATAGTTTGATTGAGTGAATGATCGTAAGGTTGTCTAGTTTTTCTAGAAGTCATTTTTTCATTACTTTATTATTTTTTTTAAATATACTCTCAAAAACAAAATAATAAATCTAATATATTAGGATTAATGTTTTAAAAAAAATATTAAAAATTGAAAAAAAAAAGAAAAAATTATTGAATTATATTTATATAAATTAACAAAATTTAAATTATAATTAATAATTTCTGGATATACATTTATTTCCTGTAAAAGCTCATTTTTTATTATTTTTCTTTTATATATTTATTTTAAAAATAGTATTAAATAAAATAAAATAAAGTATAAATGAAAAATAATATATATTAAATAAAGTCTTAATTTAATTCTCTAATTTTAAATTTCATGTTTAATTGAATCTCTGTTTTTGAGATTCTTTATTATACTTTTTAATATATTTGTAATAAATAAATTTAATTGTTATAGTAAGTATGATTGCTATTATTAAAAGTATATAATTTCTTTCTCTAATATTTTTATATATTTATAATTATAATGGTATATATAAAATGTAATGATTATAATTATATGTTAATGAAATTTTGGATATATTGATTATAATTCCTAAAAATCAAAAATATGTTCAATAATATTTTATTAATATTAAGTATATTTTTAATGTATAAGTATTATTAATATTTATATTTATTTAAATTGAATACCATTAAGAAATGAAAGTATATATATATATTTATATTTTCTTTTTTTTTTTAAAAAAAAGTGTTAATGATAGAAAAAATAAAACAATAAATAAATGAAAAATTTTTATAAAAAAGTATATAAGATAATTAATTTAAAATTTTTTTTCAAAAATATATTAAATAATAAAACCTGTTAAAAATTATATCATTTATATTAAATATTAGGTAATTGTTATTTATTCTTCAATTTTAAAAT
The DNA here is from genome assembly GCA_002104895.1 of Anaeromyces robustus. Classification (NCBI taxonomy): domain Eukaryota; kingdom Fungi; phylum Neocallimastigomycota; class Neocallimastigomycetes; order Neocallimastigales; family Neocallimastigaceae; genus Anaeromyces; species Anaeromyces robustus. The sequence continues at coordinate 226,417 of MCFG01000008.1, read as the reverse complement.
TATTTATTATGTATTTATTTATATATATTTTATTATTAATACATTAAGGGAAAATATTTTAAAAATAGGACAATAATTTTTAGCCAATAGATTAAAAAAAATCTTATAAAAAAAATTAATGAAAATCCACAATATTATGAGATATATAAAACAAACAAAAATAAAAATATAATATAATAAAAAAATAAAACAAAAATAAATATATAAATATAAATAAATAAATAAAATAACACAAAAATAATAAAAAGAGCTTTATTTATTTTTTGTTTTATTATATTTTTCTACTAATAATAAATAAATTTTAAATTTTTATTTAAAATTATTATAAATTAAAAATACATTATTTTATTGACATTCTTAATAATGATTTTAAATGATAAAAATGTTTTAACTGGGATATTAAAAAAAGAAAGCAATTAATATAAAAATCTTTTATAAATTATAAAGTTATATATGTTAAACCTAAATTTAATATTAATTTATCTATTGAATTTTTAAAAAAATATTTTTAATTTAATTCTTGATATATTTTAGATGATTTAATAAATAAATTATAGTATATTTTAATTTTATATTTTAAATTTTACTGTGATAACTATTTTTTTTTATTCAGTAATTAATTCATCAACAGACCAATCTTCGTAACTACCATCAGGTAAATAACGACGAATAAGTAAAGGTATCTTTTTTTCACGTAATTCACGCATAGCTATTTGAAGTGGATCAGTTTCACCATTTAATTCAACCATAACTGGTGCATTCATACTAATTTGTAAAGCTCTAGTACCTAAGACTCTAGCTCTTTCATATTTTGTTAAATATGGAGTTGTTACACGTTTAACTTTATCTACTGGTCCTGGTGCTGTTGGTACAGCTGGAGCTGGACCCTGACCAGCTGCAGCTTGTGTAAGTCCAGTTATTAAATCAGTATTTTCTGTTTGATAAATTTCAATATTATCTTCTGGTTCTAAATAGTTTTCATTATCATCATTGTAATCGTTTTCATTATCATCATATCCATTATCTGAAACATCATCACCATAATCAGACATTTTGAATTATCTAATTTAATAATATCATTATTATTAATATTTTTTTAAATAAATTAATATAAAGAATAATATATTATTATTAGTGATAAAATTTTTATTACTTTAAAAAAAAAAAAAAAATTGTATAAAACTATCATATTCAAAACTTATTATTATAAAATTATTTATTAATTTAATTTATAAAAAAATTAAAATAATTTAAGTATATTTTATAACTGTAAAAAAAATATAGTATTAATAATTATTAATTGGAAATTAATTAATAGTGAAATCTTAAAATTTTGTTAAATTAGATGGATAATTTTTTCGGTATATAAAAAAAATTATATTAAACTTATATTATTAAATTTTGATTTCATTATTTTAACATATTCATTATTTTCAAATGCAATTGATATATTTTTATTATTTTTATTTTATACATACTTCTTTATAATATTAAAACTAATTTATTTATGAACAGATTTTCAAATTTAAAATTTTAAAGTGTTTTTAGACTAAAAATTAAAAATCTAAATAAAATATTATATAAAAATATATTATTATTATTATACTATGAATTATTTAACTTTATATTATTTATATATATAAAATAAAGTTATGATTGGATAATATTCAATAATATCTTTTTTTTTTTTTTTATGGATTTTATAATAAAAAAACAATTCTATTAATATAGTTAAATAATGAATATAATTTATTATTATATTTATTTAAAAATATAAAAATATTAAATTTACTAAATTATTATTAATACATTATGTATACATTAGTTTTGTATAAAGCATATACATTTTTAATTTAGAAAAAATGTAAATAATTATTATCCATTTATCATATTAAATTTTTAATTATCATCTTTAAACTTTTTGATTTTTTGATTTTTTTTTTATATTTAAAGTTTTCTATTTTTCTTTTGTCTTTTTAATATATTTTATCTATAATAACAAGTAATCATATATATATCCAATAGACTAATTGATCTTTATAGATTTCTTTAAAAAATATATTTATAGATTTCATTAAAAAAATAGATAATAAAAATTTTATTTAATGAATAGTATATATTTTTTTAACATTTTGAAAAAAAAATTTCATCAATGTATAATAATTTTTAATTAAACATTTTATTCGCATTAGTTTAAAATTTCATCATTTTATTTATTATATTATTTTTTTTTTTTTCTTTTTTTCTTTTTTATAATTAATTGTTATAATAACATCAGTCATTTTTACCATTTTAAAAACCTTAAATAATAAATAATATTAATAAAATAAAATAAAATAAAATATAAAATAAGAAAAATAGAATAATATTTATAGAATAAAAATGGATGCAATAAGTCAACGTAAGCTTGTTGCTGCCGTTGCTGTTGGAATTGTTGCAAAACAGGTTATATATATATTTTTATTTATTTACATAAACAAATAAATAAATATATAATAGTTTATAAATGAAAAAAAAAAGGTACAAAAATATTAATATAATCATTTTGATTATTATTATTATTATTATTATTATTATTATATAGGTATATGATATTTATGGTTATTTCTTTGAAAGTAATTCAGGATATTCATCAACAACTTTACTTCATTGGTGTATAATATATATTTGTTTCTTTTGTAAGTTTTATTTTAAAAAGTATTGAAAAATAAAATTATATTTATGAAAATTTTATTATTAAATCTATATACTATATATATACAGTATCTTTATGGTTCTTCCAAGTAGAAAGATTACAATTTAGATTTTTAGCAATTTTAGTATTTTCAATTTTATCTGTATTTTGGAATATTGGTATATTTGAAGTAACAAAATTTGTAAGTAAAAATTATATATATATTTTTTAAATTTAAAAATTATAAATTTTAATAATATATATTTATATTATTTGAACAATTTTAAGTTACATGGCGAACCATATTCATTAACAGTATTAAAAGGTGATAAAGGCGATGCACCAGTAGTGATCACACAAGAAAAAGAAAGTATAAAGATTGATCATAGTGAAAATTTAGGTAAATATATTCTATTTTTTCTTTCTTTCTTTTTTTTTTTTTTTTTAATTAATAATTTAATATTATTATTAAATTAATAGGTAGTCACTACATACATTTTGTTCCATATGCTCGTGGTGTTTTTAATCCAAATGGAGATGCATTTTGCATATCAGAATATAATACAAAAATTGAAGTTCCTTTATTAATTAAAGGTGTTCCTCCATATAAAATAAAATATGAATTTACAAATTTTAATTCTAACAAGACATCAATTAAAGAATATGAATTTTCAGTAACAAATGAAAAAATAAATATTGATGATAAACCAAAAGTTCGTCGTCATTTATTGCCAATTGATACACCAGGAAAAGTTAGTTTAATAAGTGTTTCAGATGAAATTTATGGAGAAGGAAAAATTGATATAAAAAATTCAAAAGATGCCTATATTATTAAATGTCCACAAGCCGTTTTAACCGAAAGTTTTGTTGAAGTATGTGTTGAAGATTCTTATGATATCAATTTTTTAGCTACAGGATATGGTCCATTAAATGTTTACTATACTAAGAAAGTCAAGTAAGTTTTTTTTTTTTTTATTCTTTAATAGTATTATAACTTTTATTATTATTATTATTATTATTATTATTATTATTTATTAAATTTCATTATTCCATTATTATAAAAAATATTATTAATTTACAATATTTCATATATGTATAATGAAAAAATAAAACAAAATATATAAATGGATAAATAATTATAAAAAAGTAATGAAGATGCAATTTTAAATATGTTCCAATCAGGTACAGCAGACAAAGAAAATAATTATCAAAAACATACTGAAATCAGAGATTCAATTCATCTAGATTTTCCAATTCCTGGATCATATCTCTTTAAAGTATATATATGTTTAATATTTTTTTTTTAATATGTGTAATAATACATCATTAACTTTTTTTTTTTTAACTTTTGCTTTTTATTTACATACATAAATATATAATTAATTATATTCAATACATTCTTTATACCATATATATATATAAATATCCAATATAATCATATAAAACAAATTAGATTGCAACTGTGATGGATAGTTTAAATAATACAGTTTGGTATACAAATAATAAACTTACTCTTAATAAAACACCAGGATATGAAGTTTCAGCAAACAATGCACAAGATATTAGTACATTAATTAATGTTAGACCAAAACCAACTGCTAAGTTAGAATCCAAAGATACGAATTTATTGTTAAATCAAAAGGCTAAAGTTAAAGTTATTTTAGAAGGAACTGGACCATGGACTATTACTTATGCCTTTTTAGAAAATATGACTGAAGTTTTACCAGAACTTATTGAAAAGAATAAAGTAGTTATTGATAATATTGAACAGAATAATTATATTATTAGTATTGATAAACCAGGTATTTTGAAACTTTTAAGTGTTACTGATGCTTATTGTAAAGGTGAAATTATGTTACCATCTGATTCTCTTGTACAATTAATTTACCCACCAGAAGTTGAAATTACTAAAGAACCAATTTATGAATCTTGTCCAGATCCAATTGGTATGAGATTTAATGTTACATTTGTTGGTGAACCACCATTTAAATTAAAATATAGTTATACCAATGAAAATACTGGTGAATCAAAAGTAGAAAATATTGTTAGTAATCAATCACGTTTTATTTTTAATGGAACTCCAAAAATTCCTGGAAAATATACTTATAACTTCCTTTCTCTAAATGATGTTAACTATTCTAATGTTCCAGTCAATATTACAGAAACTAGTTTTCCAGTTCATCCACCAAGCGATGCAATTTTCTTAAATACTGATAAAATATATTCTTGTGGTATGTTATATTACATAATTTATTGATATTATATATATATATATATATTTTAAAAAAAAAAAGCAATATTTAATAATTTTAATATTTGATAATAATATAAATATATATATTTTAGTTGGTGAAACTGTTACATTACCAATCAAACTTAGTGGTACAGGACCATGGTCATTAACTGTAAATTTTTATTTTATTTTATTTTATTTTAATATATATTATATACAATATTTATTTATTAAATAATTATTATTAATATATTTTATTAATTGTTTTAATTTTATTTCATTAATTTTAATAAACAATAAAATTAATTTAATAATTATAAGTATGATATTTTATATGGAAGAGTAAGAACATCAAAAACTATAAGTAATATTTCATCATTTGATTATAATTTAGTAACCGAAAAATTTGATCAGTCTGGAAGTTATTCATATGAACTTAATAGTATTGTTGATGCAAATGGTTGTATTAAGGATATTCAACATTCTTCTCCAGTTATTATTGAAGTATTTGGACATACTCCAAAGGCCTATTTTGCAGGTGAAACTGATGAAAGTAGAAGACAATATATAACATTAGATGATCCAAATGGTGTTTACTTACCTGTTAGACTTGAAGGAAAGCCACCATTTGATTTAAATTATACATTAATTAATGAAGATAAGTTAATTATTGATAAATCCATTTGGAATCAAAATGCTTTATTAAAGGTTTATAAGCCAGGTGTTTATGAATTAAAGGGTATACATGATAAATATTGTCCTGGTGTAGTTGAAAATCCAAAACAATTTGAAGGTATATACCTATGATTAATATTATATATATTTTAATTTCTAAATTAAGTTATTTATTAATTATTAATTATTAATTATTAATTATTAATTATTAATTATTAATTATTTTCATTTATTATATTAATTATTTATTATTTATTATTTATTATTATATTATTATATTATTATATTTTAAAATATTTTTTCATAATATTTTTTAATAATATAATTTAATAAAATTATCTTAATAGTTAGAGGAATTTTAAGACCAACAATTGAAATTGTTGAAGATGAAGTAACTAAAGTTTGTGAAAATGAAAAATCATGCATTTTAACTCGTAATACTATTTGTGAAAGTGAAGCTGATTCATTAGCTGTTAAAATGACCGGTAAACCACCATTTATTGTTAAATATTCAGTTACAGATGAAAAAGGAAAAGAATCTGTTTATACTGAAACATTATCACAATACGATTCAAGATTATCATTATATTCTAAAGCTGTCAAAGGAAAATATGTTGTAAAAATTATATCTATTGCTGATGCTAACTACAGCAAACCATCTAAAATTAATGAAGTTGTTCATCAAGAAGTTAAAAGTAAACCAAGAGCTACCTTTATTACCAATAAAAAATTATTCCAATGTGTTGGTGATAATACAAGTAATTTAGAAATTGCTTTACAAGGTGAAACACCATTCACAGTTAAATTCTCTTATCGTTATAATGGTAAACATGATACATTTGAAATTAAGGATATTAATACGAATACCTATAAATTCTCCATTGAAGATTATATAAAAGATGTGGGTATTTATACTTTTTATATTCGTAATGTTCAAGATGGATCAGGATGTTCTTATGAAGAAGAAGAAAGTAATGATCGTGGTGCCTTTGTTGAAGTTTCCGATGTTGCTAAGATTTGGTCAACTAGTGCCCCAGAAGTTTGTGTAGGTGATATGCTTTATTACACTCTTTCTGGTATTGGACCATTTAAAGGTAATTTTTTTTTTTTTTTTTTTTTTTTGAATGATTAAATATTCTCTTTCTCTTTATATATATATATATATATGTTAAATCTATTAAAGAAAAGTTACAATTATATTAATAATTATTTAAATTTTATTAATTATATTAATATTAGTTTATTATTCACTTAATGACGGAGAGGAAGTTCCAGTAACTAGTACTGACAATCAATTAAAATTACGTACAGGTGAACCAGGTGTAGTTACTATTACAAGAGCTTGTAATGTTATGGGATGTTGTTCAAAACCAGTTGGTTTATCTCATGTAGTTCACAGTTGGCCAACGGCTAAAATTAATGATGGTTATGATATTATTGAAGAATTAAGAGAAGATGAAGGTGATTTGGGTAAAATTAGAGTTGAATTTACTGGTGTACCACCATTTGATTTCACTGTAAGTTATTATTATTATTATTATTAAAACATATATTATTATTTTTATTATAATTATTAATGTTATTATAATTATTAAATTATTAATTTATATTGTTATAATTTTTGTTTTATTTTATTTTTCTTTTTTTTTTTTTTTTTTTTTTTTTTTTTTCATCAATAATTAATAAACAGTATTCACACAAAATATTAAATGTTGGTATTCATAAACCATCTGATATTAGTAAATTATCACCACAAGATATCAAATCTGAAAAGCAAGTTTCTATTGTTGGTATTAATGATTACAAGTAAGTTTCAATTATTATCATTATCATTATAATTATTGTTATTATTATTGTTGTTGTTGTTATTTGTTATTTGATATTAGTATATTATTTGTATTATTATTATTATTCTATAAATCATAAAGCTAAAAAAATTTTTATTAATATATCTATATATTAATAAAAAATTAGGTATACTTTTGAATCTTCTGAAGAAGGTTTATATATGGTTTCATCTATTTCAGATAAATATTGTGGACATCGTCAATCTTATTCAAATCAATCTGAAGATAAGACATCTGAAGAAAAAGAATCAAATGAAAAAACTGAGGAGAAACCAGAAGAAGAAATTAAAAATTAATGAAAATATTATAGATACATTAATAATATAAAATAATCATTATTCATTTATAAAATCATAATTTTTATAAAAAAAAAAAAAAAAAAACGAAAAACGAAAATAATAATAAAATTCAGTTTTATTATTATTATTATTATTATTTTTAATTATTATTATTTTTTTTTTTTTAATCGAATAATATAAAAATACTAAATCATTATATGGGAACACTATTTATATAAGACAATTATTTATTTCATTATGATATCGAAATCTTTTTATAATATTAATTTAAAATAATTATTATATAATTCTTTTTTCTTTAATATATATCTTAAAATTATTATATATTTTTTTTTTATTCTTTTTTAAATTTCATTTCATATATAATTATTTATATATAATTAATTAAATCTTATAATAAAAAAATAAAAATAAAAATAAAAATAAAAATAAAAAATAAAAATAAAAAAAAAAAAAAAAAAAGGTTTTATATAATATTTGTTTATTCATTTTTATTCTATTCTATTTTATTTTATTTTATATTATATTATTTATTTTTTATTTATTTTATTTTTCTTTTTATTTAATAATATAATTTTATATTATTTAATCAGTAGTGATTAGATTATTTTATGTTACTGATTATAATGATATTAATTATTACAATTAAATAATTTTTTTTAAAAAAAAAAAAAAAATATGAATGTATGATATAAAAATAAGATTAAATGCTAAAAAATTATTATAACAGGATTATTTAAAAAAAAAAATTAAAAAAAAAAAATATATATATATAAATTAAAAAAATTTTCTTTGATAATAATATTGATTAAAATAATAACGATAAAGAAAAATAAAAATTTAAAAATTTAAAAATTTAAAAATTTAAAAATTAAAACAAATCATCATCATCATTCATATTGATTAATACTCTATTTGTATTTTTATCTAATGTAGTTACTTTATTCTTATGACAATCACAAGTTTCACCATTACCACCACAACATACATCTTCAAGATTAGTTTTTGGGAAATGGAAATTATTTAAAGATTCTTCTAATGAAATATGTATTTCATTATCTAAATTTGAATTGTCATCATTATTACTATCATTATTAGCTTCATTATTATATTTTTCATCATCTTCTTCTAGATTTTTAATACTAATGATATTTCTCTTCTTACGTACAAATTTTGGTACAAGACGTTTCTTATTACCTACTTCTTCTTCAGTAACTTCTTCATTATCATAACCTTCAAATTTTAAAACTTCTAATACTTCACCCATTAAGAAATATTTACCCTTTTTAGTAATTTTAACACGACATAATTTACCAAGTAAATTCTTAGCTCTTGGAACTAAAACTTGATTATAATAACGATTATGACCAACATATAAATCACCAGAACCACTATTAACTTCTGTTACTAAAATTTCTTGTTCAGTACCAATAATTTCATCTCCATAAGCTTCATAGGATTCAAAGAAAGATGTAATCTTTCTACTACGATTCTTAACAATACCTGTTGGAATTCTTGTCATTTTTGCAGCAGGAGTACCAGGTCTTGGATAGAATTGACTAATGTGAGTAACAGGAAAACGAAATTCTCTCATTAAATCCATTGTTTTTTCAAAATCTTCTTCAGTTTCTGTTGGGAAACCACAAATAATATCAGTAGCAATAGTAATACCACCAATATCTTTAGTACCTTCAGTTAAGCCATTAACAACCTTTTTAAATTCAGCAATAGTATATTTTCTTTTCATAGCATCTAAAACACTATCGGAACCACTTTGAACTGGAATATGAATGAAACTATATACTCTTGGATGTGATAAAATCTTTGCAATTTCTTCAACATGTTCTAACATATATGGAGGATTAGTCATACCGACTCTTAATCTAGCATATGGATGATTTTCTTCTATAGCTTTAACAACTTCCCATAATAAATCAACAATTGTAACGCCAATATCAATACCATAGGCACCAACATCTTCTGAAGTAATCCAAATTTCAACAACACCTTGTTTTAAAATTGATTTGACTCTTTCTACAATCATTTCAATTGGATATGAACCTAATCCACCACGAGCAGCTTTAGTTTTACAATAAGTACATTCATTTAAACAACTATTTTTTTTTTTAATAATTGTTATTAATTCCCAATATTATTTATATAAAAAAGTAATATTAATAAAATATAATTGAATATATTTATTAAGATATAAAAATTTAAAATGTAAGTTAATATAATATAATAATTAGCATTAATTATTAATTTAATATTTATTTATTATTATATAAGAATTAACATGAATTATTAATTTAATATTTATTTATTATTATATAAGAATTAACATGAATTATTAATTTAATATTTATTTATTATTATATAAGAATTAACATGAATTATTAATTTAATATTTATTTATTATTATATAAGAATTAACATGAATTATTAATTTAATATTTATTTTACTTTTTAATAATCAAAATTACATATATATATATTAAAATATTTACCCCGTACTAATTGGAATAATTTCAATTAAAGGATTCTTTCTGATTTTTGGTAATTCTAAATTAGCTCCACCTAATTTTTGTCTTAATCTCTTTTTTTCTCTCATATATCTTACAGTATTACCTTTTAATGTTTCTTCAACAACTTCAACAACTCTATCAATTTGTTGAACCTTTGATTAAAAATAAAAATATTATAAATTCATTTCAAGTAAAAAAAAAAAAAAAAAAAAAAAAAAGATTAATATTTATACAACTTTTAAATCGAAATATTATTAATATATTCAAATATTGTTAAATAATAAAATTACTTTAACAATAATAATATAATTTAATAAAAAAAATATTATTATCTAATTATATATTATTTTTATGAAAAGTATAAAATATATATTATATTTACTCCAATAACACTGTATGGCTTCCATCTTTTATCCTTTTGACTAGCTTGTGGTACACAACCAGCTAAAACTACTAAAATATTATGTTTTTTTGCATTTTCAATTTCATTAACAAATGTTTGTTCACTTGGATTTTTTACAGTACATGAATTAAGTAACCATAAATCGGCTTCATATTTTTTTAATGATTCAAAAATAATTTTATAACCTCTTTCCTTTAATAAACCAGCCATATATTCAGAATCAGACTTATATAATTAATAGATATATATACAATTACATAATTAAAAATAAAGAATTAATATTAATTTCATAATTTTATTTTTATTTAATTTCCAAAAAGTTAAATAATATCAATTAATAAAAAAAATATTAATAATATAAAAATGAAATGTTTTTATAATAAATACTATTTTTAGTTATTTTTATTTAATAAATTTAATTTAAAATAAAAATAACTAAAAATAAGATATTTTTGAAGAATTTATTTTACATTATTATGAGAACAACCCCAGCTTCTTATATAAATAGTAGCATTTCCTGGTAAGAAATGCTGAGTTGTAAACTTATCATCTGTAACTTTTTCATTGTCATTTTTAACATTATTTAAAACAACTGAATTAATTTCAACAGTTCCAATTTCTTGTTCTTTTCTATTAGATTCTTCAATATGAAGATCTTCAATATCAACATTTTCTTCAAGGTCTATATTCATTTTTTTTTTTTTTTTTTTTTTTTTTTTATTATTCTTTCAAGTTAAAAGCAAGTTTAAAAAAATATTATAATAAAAAAAATTAATTTATGTTTTTTTTAAATGTAATTATTTATTTAACTTTCTATTTAAATATTTTTAATTATTTATTTAATTTATTTATTTATTCATTTATTTATTATTTATAATTTTGATTTTATTATAAAATATATTAATATATATCCAATCATTCTCAAATATTTCAATTTATGTAATATAAATTTTCAATATATTAAAATATAATAACATATATATAATATATAATATATAAAATTATTGAAAGTATAATTCATGTATATAAAAAAAAAAGAAAATACTTTTTTGTAGGTATATAAAATTTTAATTATAATTCTATAATAACAATAACTATCATTATTAATATTAATGCTATTATTTTTTTCCTTTACAACTTGATAATTTTATAATTTTATTAATTCTACTATATTATTAATTTATTAAAAAAAAAAAAAAGAAAATAATAGTAAAATATATATTTTTAATTAATGATTATAATTTTTTTTGTTAGTAAACTAATTTTTAGTTAATAATTAATTAATTATATATATATTATTAAAATAAATAATTAAATAAATAAATAAATAAATTAAAAAATGATGATTACGATAAAATTTCTCCACAGAAATGTATAATAAAAAACACAATAATATTAATAATAATAAGTAATGGAATGATACCTAACTAAACGTACATTATTATATTCCCATACTAAGACGAATATAAATATGTTTTATATTAAAACATTAATTAATATAACAATTTATTATTAAATTATTTTATATATTTAAATCCATATAATTTTTTTTTCTATAATACATTCGTTTTTTTTTACCTAGACTAATGCTATATTTTTTTTTATGGCACACAATTTGTACGTCACTTTTATTGAATTTTAATATTAAAATACATGAATCATATAAAAAAAAAAAACACATAATGAAAAAAAATAATACAAAAAAAAAATAAAAAACCAGTAAAATACTAATGCTATATGTAATAATATTTATATCTTACAATTTACATATACATAATATTTTAAAAGACCTAAACTAGAAAACAATTTTGAGAAATTTATATCTTTATAATTTTAAAAGAAATATAATAAAAAAAGAAAAATATATTTTTTAACATTTAAATATTTATATATTATATTTAATATTATTTTTTTCTTTTTTCTCTTTTTTTAACATATTTATTTATATTTAAAAACGTAAAAAAAAAAGTAAAGAATAAAAATTAAATACTAAAAACAAAAATAATAATTATGATAAAGGTATCAAAAATAAGAATTATGATAAAGGTGTATTAAATATACAATAAATATTATTAATATTAATATTAATATTAATATTTTATATAATTATTATACAATAATAAAGTAAAAAAAAATATAAAAAAATAAAAAAAAAAATCTTTCCATTAAATCATAATTTTAAATAGTCTTATTAAAAATCTTAATTAATATAAAAATTTAATATAAAAAATGATTGTGACCCATTAAAATGATTTTTCGTATAATTAAAAAAAAATTTTTTTTTTAATATTATACACATACATTTATATTTAGTTATTTATTATTATTGTTATTATTGTTATTATTATTGTTAATTATTATTCTTTTGGATAATTGTTTTTTTTTTAATATATATATATATATATACTATTTTAAAAGTAAATATTTTCACTTTTAATTTTTTTTTTTTTTATTTATTCAAATTTATTATTATTATTATTATTACTTTTTATAAAAAATAAAATTTTTCTTATTATTATTATTAAATAAGAAATTATTATTTTTTTTCTTTTTTTAAAATAATTTATAATAAAGAAAAAAAGAATAAAAGGAAGATTATATCATATATATTAATACTTTTTTTCTTTTAGAAGAGTAAATATATATAATAATAATAATAATAATAGTAATATAATAAAAAAAAAACGAAGCCTAAGTAAATAATAAATAAGATATATATACATAATTTTTAACAAATTACTATTGTGGATAATCTAAAATATATTAATCTTCAAAAATAAAAACACAATAATAATAATAATAATAATAATAATAATAATAATAAAATCAATTAAAACAATAAATCTAATTATTTTTTTTAATAACAAATAAAAAAAAATAATACTTAAAAAAGTCAAAGATTTGTTACTAATTGGAGAATAATAATTTAAAAAATTAAAATTCACTATTTAATATATATTAATACAAATAATTGCAGGTCTTTTATTGTTGTAATAATAATAATAATATATATATATATAAAGAAAAAGTTGAGTTCTATAATATAGTTCGTAAATTTAAACCAATTAGTTAAAAAAATTAAAAAAAAAAAAAAGTACTTAAAACAAATATAACAGAATATAAAAATAAACTGTAGTTATCTTAAAAAGTATAATATATGTATATTTTTTTCTAAAATTTATTATTTTAATACTCATTATTAATCATTAATATAAAAAGAAAAATGAGGTTGTTCATAAGAAAAAAATTTCTTGCCATGTTAATCATTGGCACTGTATTGTTAACTGGTACAATTTTGGTAATTCATACAATTTATGCAAAAGAAAGAAATGATTTTGAACAAGCAATAGAAGATACTCTAGATATTAAAGATGCAAAAGAGGGAGAACATATGAATATGTTTAATAATGATTATGAAATGGATCTTAATGAAAATAATTTTGGAGATACTCCAAATCTTAATAATACTAGTAGTAATAATAATGATAAGATAGAATATAATGAAGAGGCTGAAGAACAAAAATCAAAACTTGAAGAATGTATTAAGAAAACTGAACTTTTAGAGAAAAAACTTAATGATTCTTCTATTAATACTGATAAGCAAAAAGAGTTAATGGATACTTTTGCATACAAATATTTACAATATGATATTGTATTTGATGATTTTGTTGATTTGAGAGAACGTACAGAACTTCATACTCATCTATGGAGAAAAATTTATGGTGATGGCCCTTACACTGCTTCAACTCCAAATTTAAGTGATGTTGTTTTAGCTCCTGAAAGTTTATCCGGTGAAAAAAGACTTTTAGGTATGCTTCATAGTAAATTATATCCATGGCTTTATGAAAAATTTTCTTCACCAGTTGGTCTTTTAAGAAGTTATAAAGGTAGAGGAATTGTTATTTGTACTGGTTCTTATCATTACCGTTTTGCAAAAAGTACAGTTGATACTTTAAGAAATGTAATCAAAAGTAAACTTCCAATTGAAATTATGTATGTTGGTGAATCTGATTTAAGTGAAGCACACAGAAAAGATTTGGAAAGCTATAAAATGGTAACTTGTACTGATGTAACAAAATTTTTTAATAATGATATTGTCTTTATTAGTGGTTGGGCAGTTAAACCATTTGCTATTTTAGCTTCTCGTTTTAAAGAAGTTATTTTAATTGATGCTGATGCCATGTATATTCATGATCCAGCACTTTGGTTCGAAGATGAAGGATATAAAGAAACAGGTGCACTTTTTTTCAAAGATAGAACACTTTATCCAGGTCCACATGGTGGTTCTGAATGGCTTCACCATTGGATGAAAGATCCTAGTGATTATGTAAAGAATTCTCGTTTTTATAATGAACTTTCTTCTCATGAAATGGAATCTTCTACCGTCGTTATTGATAAATCTAGAAGATTATTGGGTATATTACAAACCTGTAAATTTAATGAAAGAAGAATAAGAGATCGTGTAGTTTATCAAAAAGTTTTTGGTGATAAAGAAACCTATTGGATGGCTTTTGATATGGCTAGAGAACCTTATTCTGTTATGCCACATCCTATCGTTTATGTGGGTGAAATTAATTATGGTGAAGATATTGATGATCCAAATCAAAAACAACTTTGTGGTCATATTGGTCATACAAATCGTGAAGGTGAAATAATGTTTTGGAATGATCATATTGTTAAAGATAAACATGATCCAAAATATAATAATAGACTTTTAAGATTTGAAGGTTGGTTCTATGAAGATTTAGAAAATGTACAATGGACGGATACATTCCATTGTGCTAATATTAAGGATGATTTTCCTTTAAATGAATTTACTGCAGAAGAAACTGAAATTATTAATAAAATTATTGAAAGAGAACGTGAAAAGAAATTTGTTATTGATGCTGGTACAAGTTATTAAATATAAAAATACATCAAGTTAAAAAAAAAAAAAATTAATTAAATAAAAAAAAAAAGAAAGAAAGAAAGAAAAGAATTTAAATGCAAAGAAAATAAAATAAAATAAAAAAAAGGAAAAAAAGAAAAAAAGAAAAAAGGAAAAATTGCTATATAGAACTTCAAATAAAAATATATATATATAAATTAATATTAATTATTTTATATATTTATTATCAGTAATCTAATAAAATAATTATAAATTTTATTTTTATTTTTTATTTTTAATGTAATATATATAGTTTTATATATATAGCATTTATTATATAATGCTTCACCTTTTTTTTTTTTTTTTTTTTTTTTTTTTTTTTTTTTTTTTATATATTTATTATTTTTATCTTTTAATATCTTTTTTTTTTTTTGTTTTTTATTTTTTTTTGTTTTTTATTTTTTGTTTTTGTTCGTTATCATTTCTTTTTTTACAATATAATAATACAAGTTAGAAATTAAGTTTTTATATTTCAATATAAATATTTTATTTTTATTTTAACTATATGAACATTACGTAATAGTACTTTTTTTTATTAAAGTTAAATAAAAGTAAAAAAAAAAAAAAAAAAAAAAAAAAAAAAAAAGAAATTGATTTTTCTTTTTTAATATATTAAAATTAATATTACTTGTAAACTTTTTTAATTTATGAATTTTTATAAGTATATTTATTAGAATAATTATTGTTTCAAAGGAAACTATATAAAAAAAATTATATATATTTAATTTAAATTAAATAAATTAATATATATAAATAAATATTAAATAATTTAAAACTTAATAAACAAATAAATAAATAAATAAATAAATAAATAAATCAAGTAAAATGAATAATTAGTATGATTTTTTTTTTTTCTTGTACTACATTCTATTATAAATATATATATAAACAGAAAAAACAAAATGATTATAATATAAACGATTACTTTTCTTTTTAATTTTTATTATCAATTACTTCTCTTTATATTTTTAAACTACTTATAACTGATTATATTAATACATTTTATACATAAATATATAAATATATAACTTTTTTTTTATATAACAAAAAAAAAAATTCTTTGTCCAAAAATTTTCTGTAGATAATACTACATTATATAAATTATATCATATCAGATATTATTACTTGTAATCATAATATGGTAATGTTACATTTAAAAAAATTTTTTTATATATAATTATTATAAATATGAAAATAAATAAATAAATTAATAAATAAATAAATAAATAAATAAATAAATAATAAATAAATAAATAAATAATAAATAAATAAATAAATAAATAAATTAATAAATTATAAAAATAAAATAAAATATAATAAAAAAATAAAATGATAAATAATAATAAAGATAAAAAAAGAATTATAAGAAAGATAATAAAAATATTAAAATTAAATTTTTATGTAAAAAATCATTTAAATGATAAAATTATACATATATTGAAAAGAAAAAAAAAAAAAGAATTTTGAAAGATAAAAAATAAAAAGGTAAGGATTATTAAATTATTTTGATAAATAATAATAATAATAATAATAATGAAATTAATGAAAATAATATTTTTTTTTAGTAAATTGAAATTGTGTACATTTTTAAAATATGTTAAATATCCTATAATAGTAAATTTTTAAAAAATAATTTATTTTTTAAAACTATTTTGTATATAGTTTTTTTTTTTTCTTTTTCTTTTAAATAATAGAATTGAATATTAACGATAAATTAAAATTGATTTTATATCATTTATATAATGAATTAAAAAGATTCATTTATATATAATATATATATATAAAGTAATGTTTAAATAATTTATTTTAATATTGTAGGATAATAGTCGTATTATGATGTTAATAAAAAGAGAAAAGAAAAAAAATTAGTGAATAAATTTATAAAATTTGTATTACATTTTTAACAATTAATAGTATATTTTATTATTATAAATTATTATATTAAATTTTTATTCATTTCATTTATTTTATTTTTATTATATTTTTATTATATTTTTATTATATTTTATATTTTTTTATTTTATTTCATTTCATTTCATTTTCATTTTCATTTCATTTTCATTTCATTTTATTATTTTAATTTTTTTTTTTTTTTTTTTATTTTATTTTATTATTTTTTATTTTATTTTATATTATTTTATTATTTTATTATTTTATTTTATTTTATTTAATATTTAATTTTATTTAATTCTATTTTATTTTATCTTATTTAATACTTAATTTTATTTAATTCTTTTTTATTTCATATTATTATTTTATTAAATTTTATTTAATTTTATTTTTTATTATTATTATTATTATTATTATATTTTATTTAATTCTTTTTTATTTCATTTTATTATTTTATTAAATTTTTTTTAATTTTATATTTTTTTTATTATTATTATGTTTTATTTAATTTTATTTAATTTTATTTATTTTTATATTATATTATTTCATTTTTATTTTATTTAATTTTATTTTATTTTATTTTTTTTTTTTTATTTTATTAAATTTTATTTAATTTTGTTTAATTTATTTATTTTTATTTTATTTTATTTTTTTATTTTATTAAATTTTATTTTATTTTTAAAAAATATTAATTATTCTTTGTTAAAGTTTAAAATTATTTTTTATAATGTTAATTTCTTTATTATGTTGATAATAATGAATAAAAATATAATTATTAATATTAACGTATTTAAAATTAATAGCAATTATTAAATTATTAAGAAAAGTATATTTAAAAATTAACAATCTTCAAAAGTTTTAATAATTTAAAATAAAGAATGTTCTTGAAATTTTAATAATTATAATAATAATAAAAATATTATAATAATATTAATATTAATAATTATATATATGTATTTTTTTTTTTCAAATAGCAATGCCAAAAAAAGAAAGAAATAATAACAGTAAAAAAAGGAAATTTAGTGAAGAAGAAGAAGAAGATATAGAAGATTTAAATTTAAATACTTATAAAAAGAAAAAATTTAATGGAAATAGAAAAAATATAAAATATAATGATAATGAAGATTCAGTCGATACATTAAATAATGAAGTTGAAAATGAATCAAATTCAATTTCAAAAATTGATAAAACGAAAGGAAAAAATATGGTTGATAATAATAATGAAAATAATAACGTTAATATAAATGTAGATAATAATAAAGAAGATAATACAAATGGTGATAATAATAAAGAAGATAACTCTAATGAAGATAATAATAAAGAAGATAACTCTAATGAAGATAATACTAATGAAAATAGTAAATATAATAATAAAAATAGTAAGCAGAATACACAAAATTCAAGACCGTTAAGAAAAAGTAAAAGATTATTAGAAAAAAAAATAGACATAGTTAATATTGAATTATCTGAATCACAAACAGAAAACACTAAAAAATTAAATAAATCCCCCCAAAAAAAAATTAATACTCTTAATAAAAATGATAATAATATTATTAATAAAGATAAAAACAATAAAATTAATAATAATTACGACAACAACAACAACAACAACAGCAGCAACAATAAAAATAATAGTCGTAATTCAACTACAGTGAAACGTAAAAGAATGAATGCAGATCAAGACTTAATAACACATCAAAATATAGAAGAGGTTGAACAATCTTTAGGTAATAAAAATCCAATGGAAATTATAAAAAAAGTTATCGGTAATTCAATGGAAGAAGTAGAATTAGTCGTAGGAGCACAATTACCTGTATTAGTACAACCTGAAATTAATCGTATGAAATATCAATTGGGAGAAATCATAGCAATTCAAACAGCAGAAAACTTATCAACAAGTATTGGAGATCAAAAAGTAACAAATATAAATCAAAATGAAATTGATAATGAAGATAAAGACAATAAAAAAAGAAAAAAAAATAATAATAAAAAAGAAGTTATGAAAAAAGAAACTGAAAATAAGAATGAAAATGTGATTGAGAATACAAATAATAATGAAACTATTAAAAATAGTGAAAAATTATATTATATTCATTTTTTAAATCAAGATAAGCGCTTAGATAATTGGAGACGAGAAGAAGATCTATGGACTAAAAAGAAATACCCCGAAATATCAAATGATTCATCTGAAACAACAAGTAATAATATATATATAAGAACAAATATAATAAAAATATATATATATATAATAATAATAATTCTAATACTATATATCCATATAATTAAAAATATTTAGCAAGAACTATACCATATTTATATATCCCAAATGATAAAGGAAAATTAACTAGAAATATGAAAAGAAAATATGGAATTATAAATGAATCACTACAGGTAATATATATAAATATTTGGTTTATATTTTGAATATATAATTTTAAATTAAATTTAAAATTTATATTTAAATTGAAATTATATTTTATAAATAATAAAAAAATACTTATTAAATATTCATTAATATAAAGAATTAAGAAAATTAAAAAATAAATTAATAAATAAATAAATAAACAAATAAATAAATAATAATCATATAATATATATATATATATATATATATAAATTTATTTATATAAAATATAAAAATACAGTCATTATCAGAAATCGATCCAAAATTAGCAGCATTGGAAAAAGAAAGAGAAGAAATAACTAAAGTTAAAAATATAGAGAAAGTTCAATTTGGTAATTATCTTTTAAATGCTTGGTATTTTTCACCTTATCCTAATGAATATAAGAATAATAAAAAACTGTACATATGTGACCACTGCATGAAATATATGAAATATGAATCTACTTTAATAAGGCATAAAGTATAATTAAAAATTTTTTAAATTTTATTTTTATTTTTTTTTTTTTTTTGTAAATAAGAAAATTTATATAAGAAAAATATAAATGACTATTAAATGACTAAATAGTTATATTTTCATAATCAATAAATATTTGTACTAATAATTCATATATTAATATATATTTTTTTTATTTATGATAAAAATGAAATATAGAAAGAATGTACAATGGATCATCCACCGGGTTTACTAGTATATGAAAAGGATAATTTAAGAGTATATGAAGTTGATGGGAAAAAAGAAAAAGTAAATATATATATTATATATATTGTAATAAAAATGATATAAATAGAATTATATATATAGTTATTAATTTTTTTTTTTCTTTTCATAGTTATATTGCCAAAACTTCTGTTTATTATCAAAATTATTTTTAGATCATAAAACAGTTTATTATGATATTGAACCATTTATATTTTATGTTCTTACAGAAAAGAAAAATGAAAATGGAAAAGATATAGATTATATTGTAAGTTTTAATATTGATTTTTAATAATAATAATAATTAATAATAATAATAATAATAATAATAATAATAATAATTGAAATTATGGAACAATAAACAATAACTTTAATTTTATTAAAATATTTGATTATTTTATAATTTATAAATAATTAATATATTATATTTTATTCATAACTTTTTTTTTTTCTTTTAGATGGGATATTTTTCAAAAGTATGTATTCTATTAAATATTTAATAACAATAAATAAATAATAAATAATGTAATATTAAATTAATTATCATAAAATATTATTTATTAATTTTTTAATATGTAATATATAGGAAAAAAGATCATTTGATGACTATAATTTAGCCTGTATTTTAGTATTACCACCTTATCAACGAAAAGGTTATGGACACTTTTTAATTGAATTTAGTAAGTAATATAATACTAATAATAATAAGATTAATATTAATATTAATAATAATAATAATAATAATAATAATAATGTATAATAATGTATAATATAAAGGTTATGAACTATCAAAAAGAGAGAATAAAATAGGTTCACCTGAAAAACCTCTTTCTGATTTAGGTTTAGTAAGTTATAGAACTTATTGGCAATCCGTACTATTACGGATTATTAAGGATAATCCAAAAATGAATTTTACTCTTCGTGAACTCTCACTTTTAACTAGTATTCGTCATGAAGATATTGTTTCTACTTTAGGAAGTATGAATATGTTAAAATATTGGAAAGGTGAACATTCTCTTTGTGTAACTCCTAAAATGGTAGAAGAATTCTTATCAGAACACCAAAATATCAAAATGGAACCTATGGTTGATGCCAGTTTAATACATGATACCTTTATTTCTGAACCTATACAAAAAAAGAAAATCATTGATTTAACAAAACAATAATCATCACTCATATCTAAATTAATAAAATAATTATTTCTTTTATTTTTTTTTTTTAAAAAAAAAAAAAAAAAAAAAAAAAAAATCACGTTTTTCATAATATAATTAATATTTCTAATTTAAATTATCCATTATTATAATTTCTTCATATTTATTAAATTATTTATTTATTTATTCATTTATTTATCTATTTATGTATTTATGTATTTTTTTATTTTTACTTAGTTTTCTCATATATTATTAAATTAATTTTTAAAATCAATATATATATAAATAAATATTAAAAAATAATAATAATAATAATAATAATAATAATAATAATAATAATATGACAATATCATAATATCATAATATCATAATAATATATATATATATATATTTTTTTTTTTTCTTGTAATCTATTAAACTTAAATTAATAAATAAACAAAAATGAAAATAAAAAAAAAATAAAGTAAAAAAAAAAAATAAATAAATAACAAAAAATAAAAAAAATAATTACAAATATGAATAATTCTAATATTAAATAAGATAATAAAAAAAAAATAATTTTTTATATACATAAAAAACAAAACATATATTATAAATTCTTATGAAAAGAAAAAAAAAAAAAGTTATATTGAATATTATTGAATATTAAATGTATAATATTTTTTTTATTTATTTTATATTTTATTAATTTTTTTTTATTTTTTTATTCTTTTATTTATTTTTTTTATTAAAGTGTTTTAATTATTATTCATTATTAATATGTATATATATAAATAATTTAAATAATTTATATGCCTTATTTAAAAAAAAAAAAAAAAGATATTCTTTATTCTTTTATTAAAAATAATAAATATAAATAAAGAATAAAAAAAAAAAGGAATATGATAGAGTTTATGGGGAAAAAAAACTATAAAAAAAAAAAAAAAAAAGTTTATTAATTCCTGACTTTTATATTAATATGTGTATTTGTTGTTTAAATAATTCTTTATATAATATTAAAATTATTTCTCTTTTTATTCATTCCATTCCATTCCTTTTTTTTTTTTCTTTTTTTTTTTTTTTTCTTTTTTTTTTTTTTTTTTTTTTTTTTTTTTTTTTTTTTTTTTTTTTTTTTGTTATTGTTACTTTTATTATCGTTAGTTTTGCTGTTAGAGTTATTATTGTTATTTAATTTGTATTTATTTATGTATGTTTATGAATATACTGATTCTATAATTTAATTTAATGTGATTGTGCAATAAGTTTAGCATTACCAATAACTTCTAAAATGTCATTAAGATTCTTTT
Organism: Anaeromyces robustus; assembly: GCA_002104895.1. Lineage (NCBI taxonomy): Eukaryota > Fungi > Neocallimastigomycota > Neocallimastigomycetes > Neocallimastigales > Neocallimastigaceae > Anaeromyces > Anaeromyces robustus. The sequence continues at coordinate 203,406 of MCFG01000008.1, read as the reverse complement.
TCCATTCATCAATTCTGGTATCTAATTTCTTCCATTCATTTTCAGTGAATTGTCTTGGTGTAGCACGGCTATTAAATTTATTTTTATTTCATTTTTTTATTTTAATTTAAATTAATATTTATAAAATAAAAATAAAATATATTTAATATTTTTATATATATTTATCTGTAAAGAACATATTATAAATATAATTATTATAATTTTGATTCTGATATATTAAACATACTTAACAATAATAGTTTTATCTAATTGATTCATCTTAGCATCGATAAGACCAGCTCTAATAACTATATAAATTGAATTTTATATACGTATTTTATTAATAACCAATAACTACAATATTTGAATAATAAATTATTTTTAATCATACCATCTAATATGTATAATTCAACTTCTTCTTCTGGAATATTTAAAGCTTCTTGAACAACACTGTAGCTAACTCTTCCTGGGATTTCTTCACCAACAACACTAACTAAAGTTAACATACGAATCTTCTTACGGCATTCTTCATCATTTAAGGCTAATTTTTTATAGAAATATATTAATTATTTATTATTATTATTATTATTATTATTATTATTATCAAATTATTAATATTATTATTATTATTATTATCAAATTATTAATATTAATATTATAATATTATAATATTATAATATTATTATCTTTATACAAATTAAATAATTAAAAAAAAAAAATATACATACAAAGTTCATTTAATATATTATTATGACTTGAAATAAAGTTTTGATATTCATTAATATCACCAGCTAAGAAAACTTTAGCAAGTTCGAAACATGGTTCAGAATTAAGGTTTTGAATAGCACGTAATTTTAATAATTCTTCAAAATTGAAAATATTTTCATTATTAATAGCATCCTTTATAGCTTCACGAGCATGATCCTTTGAAGTATTTAAGGTATTAGCATCAGCATTTTCAAATGTGAGAAGATATTTAAATAAGCATTCATAAGCTTCCATTCTATTAATATTTTTTTATTATAATGTCAATATATTTATTATTATTATTATTATTATTATTATTATTATTATTATTATTATTATTATTTTTATTATTATTATTATTATTATTATTATTATTTTTATTATTATTATTATTATTATTATTATTATTATTATTATTATTATTATTATTATTATTATTATTATTAGAAAATATTTAAAAACATAAATATAGAATATTTAAAAAAAAAAAAAAAAAAAAAAAAAAAAAGAAAGAAAAAAAAAAGAAACAATTTGATATAATAAATATATTAAATATAATAATTTATTATATATTACATATATAAATAATAATTATTTATTCAAACTTACGGGTGATTTGATTCATTTAATAAGCCTCTTAAAGTTAAGAATAATTCTCTTTTTTGTTCAACAGTTGATCCCCAGTTCTTTAACCATAAATCTAAATGAACTAAATGATTTAAAATAATATCCATATAATCATTCTTAGCAGAGAATTTAATAATAGCGAGATATACATCATATCTTAATGGGTCGTTAACTTCAAGATTGGAATAAATGTTATTTAAACTTTTTTTTTTTTTTATTTTAATATTGAATAAATTAATAGATATTATTAAAAATATCAGTTTAGAAATATTTTCATATTAAATCTTAATATGCTTAAATAGTTATAATAATAATAATTATAATTAAATTTTAAATAGTTATATACATTTTCATTTTCTTAGAAGCTTTTCCATTTTCACTTTCACTAATAATATTTGCCATTCTAACAACTAATTGTTTTAAGTCGGATTTGATGCAAATTGCAATTACCAAGTTGAAAATTGATTCTAAATCTAATATTTTATGTTTAAAAATATATATAATATATATATATATACATTTTATATTTATATTAATATATTATTTTTATTACATCTTATTATATAATTGATTTCAATGTTATTTTAGCATTATTAAATTTAAATTCGAACCTCTTTCATTCTTGATCTTACTAAGAATAAGATCAGTTTCTTCAACAATTTTTGAAAAAGCATCAGCAACCTTATCATTTTCTAATAAATCAAGTAATTCACTATAGAAAGGAGCTTCACCTTCACCTTCATTCTTTAAAGAACTAATTAAATTAACTAATTTTAAAGCCTATTTACATTTAATTATTCGTCAAACATTGATGTATTATTTATTTTAAAAAGTTTTTTTTTTTTTAAGTATTTTTATTATCAATATTAATACATAATAATTTATGAAGTATAAAAATTATTATTTTTTTTTTTTTGAAAAAAAGGAATCATTATCAATTTAATCGATGTAAATATTTATAATTTATTATTAAAACATATTGAAATAATATTGAAATAATATATATTAAAAAAGTATACATATATATAATAAATGTAACAAATTAATTATCATGTTATTAAAAAGTATTTTCTTATATAAATTTAAATGAATAAATAAATATATATATAATATTATATTATATTACTTCTGGCTTAATGTCTTCTTGTGGAAGAATGTATCTTGATGAAGCTAACATTTTTAATTGTCTATTATAATAAAGATATGTATAATAATTTGAACTATAATAATTGCAGTAAATTATATTATATTACATTATATATTATATTATATTATATTATATTATATTTTGAAAAATTAAATTTATATACAATAAAAGTTAAGTTAGTTATAATAATTATAATAATAAATAATAAAATTAAAAACAAATTTTTATAATTTTTGAAATTTAAATTATTCAAAACCAAATAATTATTATTGCATTTGAACTTATTTTGTTTTCAATATAATAAAAATGTTTAATAATGACAATTTAAATGAATATAAATAAGAAAAAATTCAATCTTCATATGGATATATTTTAAAAAAAATGAGACATCCAAAAAAGATTTTATATTCTAATTTTTAATTATTGTATTTTAAATTGTTATTTTTTTATATATTTATTGTTATTATATTCCTCTTTTTTATATTTGCTACTTGTTGTTTTATAATGTTGATGAAAAAATCTTCCATTTGTATATTGAAGTAATTTTTTTCTTATACATATATTATTATATAACTATATTATAATTTATTATTAATGTTTATATTACCTTTAAATATAATTATATTAATATATATTATTCAAAAAATATATTAATAAATATTTTTATAAAATAGTTGCAAAAAATGTAAAATGTTATTATTTTTTTTATTTTTTATAAAAATCTACTCTAAAATTAATTTTAACCAATAAAATTCTCTAAAATCCCAAGCCTTCATTTGATAGCTTTGACTACAGCATCCAATTAAAATAATACTTTATAATAAATAAATATATTACAATTATAAATATATTATATAATATTATATATTATTAAATGTATTATAAATAATACAATTAATAATGTATCTACAATTTTTATGTAATATAAATTTATAAATAATATAGATAAATAAATTTAAAAAAAAAAAATAAATAAATAAATAAATAAATAAATAAATAAATAAATAAATAAACCAAATAATAAAATAAAATAAATACATAAATAAAATATAAAACTTATTTAAATAATTATTTATTATTATATTTATTATTTTATTTTTATTATAATTACAATTTATACTTTTTTTATTTTATATTTATATAATTATTATTGATATTTTAATTTTAATTATTATTAATAATAAATTAATGATTATTATAAAGAAAATAAATATATTTTTTATTAATATTTCGTTGTAATATTTTCTTTCTTTAAAAATATATATATATTTATGTTATTAATTTCTAATATTTCAAGAATATTAGTTTTATTATTTCTATTAAATTTTATTCTCAATATGAATTTTATTTATTAATTATTATGCTTGTATTATAATAATATAGTTTTTATTTTTTATTATTAATTATCGGATTTAACTTGACCATTCAGAAGAATCAGAATCAGAGTCATCAGAATCAGAATCACTATCATCTATTAATTATAATTAATATTTATAAATAATAAATTAATATTTAATAATGAAATAATGATATCGAAATCAATTATATAATAATAATAAAAAAAAAAAAAAAAAAAAACTTACCATCACTTCCAAAAGCATCATTACGTAATGTAAGAGCTTGTACTAAAGCAGCAGCTAAATCATTTGTATTTGCTGAACTTGAAGTAGTATTAGAAACTTTAACACTACTTGTATCTCTAATTTCTGATTTGTCAACATGTTTAAGTGAACCAATACCTGCATTTCTAATACTAGCTAAAAGATCACCAGACATACCAATTTTTGGAGCAGATGAGCCACTAGCTGGTGGAGTTGGTCTTGGTCCAGCAGAAGAACCTGGAGTAATTAAACCACTGGCATCCCTCTTTTGAGATTCATCAACATGTTTAAGTGAACCTATACCACCAGCATTTCTAATACTAGCTAAAAGATCATTTTTAGCATTACCAGTAGATGGAACTGGTGGTGGTGGTGGTGGTGGAACACCAGATCCTGACACAGGAGCAGGTGGTGGTGGTGGAGGTGGTGCTGGAATTGACGAACTTTGTACAGTAGGTCTTTGTGGTGGTGCTGGTGGTGCTGGTGGTGGTGGAGGTGGTGCTGGAATTGAAGAACTTTGTACAGTAGGTCTTTGTGGTGGTGCTGGTGGTGCTGATGGTGTTGGTGGTGCTGGTATGGATGGAGTTTGTACAGTAGGTCTTTGTGGTGGTGGTGGTGGTACTGGTATTGATGGAGTTTGTACAGTAGGTCTTTGTGGTGGTTGAGGTGCTATGGATGATTTTTGTGTAAATGATGGTATTGTTGTTTTCTTATTTGGTTTTCTTTGAGGTGGTGGTGGTGGTGGAGCTTTTCTAGCTTGGTTTGGTCTTCTTTGAGGAGGTGGTGGAGGAGGAGCTCTCTTTTTTGGAGGTGGTGGTGGTGGTGGTCTCTTTTTTGGAGGTGGTGGTGGTGGTGGTCTTTTTTCTATACATTTTATTATGAAATAAAATTTAATAAATTATATTTATAATAATTATTATTATATTTTATTATAACAATAAAAATATTTATAGTTTTATAAACAAATTAGATTTATTTAATTAGTATATAATTATTTTCGTATATTTAATTTTTTATTATATTATATTTTATTTAATTTTATTTCTATTCATGATACCTTTTTTAGTTTGTGTAACTACACCTAGATTTGAACGTTTTACTTCAGATTCATGTCTTTTAATAAATTTATTAACAATTTTTCTATTTCTATCATCAGCTAAAATTTCCGGTGTAATTCCAGCTTTCTTAAAAATTTCTTGCCATTCTGGGCCAGCATTTTGTGTCTTGTTTATTTAGTATTATAATAGATTAAATAAATTAATAAAATTGAAAATTATTTACATATATATTTTTGTTAAATATGTATATATATTAAAAAAATTAATATTATATTATTTATATACTTACAACAAAACCCTTTTCTGGGTCAAAACCTATATATTGTTCATGACTTGATTATATTATTATTTATTATTATAATTTATTAACATACAATAATATTCAATATATTTAATGTTTATAAATTAAATTATATGTTATCAATTATCAATAATATATTAATATTAATTATAATTAATTATTATATTATTAAATTAAATAATTACCGGAAGTTAGTTGGTTTACCAATTAAACTTTTATCAAGTCCTTTTTTACTTTTCTTAGATTTTTTACTACTTCCAAATCCAAAAAGACCCTTCTTACTTTTCTTTTCTTTTTTATCTATTTCATTAATTATTCGAATAATATTAATAATATTAATAAATATGTATAATTTTATTTTAAATTATTATTTAAAACATACGTTTCTTTTCTTTTTTATCTTTGGTTTTAGTTTCAATTTCTATGTTTTTAGTTACTGGTGAAATAGATGTTATTTTTGGAGATCCAATTCTACTAGAAACAGGTGATGATTTTATACTAGTATGACGATTAATAACGCAATTATAAAAATCTTGTCCTTCCGTTTCATTAGTAAATGAAAAACCAGCCATACATTTCTTTTTTTTAAAAAAAAAAATATATAATATTAATCATTATTTGAATAATAAAAGTATAAATTCTAATAAATTATAATTTTATATAATTACAATAGTTTTGTATGGAAAAACGTGTAAATAATTTTCAGATTTTTGATATGTCATACTTGAATCAATATCATATTCCCATATTATTTCTTTCTTTTCCTATTATATATTATTAAATTAATTAGAATATATTAAAATACATATATATATGTTATATTATTTGCATAAAATAATATACAAAATGCATTTATTAGATATAAATATATATAATATATATAATAATAAAGAAAATATTTAAGATATTTAAATAATATAAATATTATATTAAAGTTTTTTTAACTTGAAACACTTACAACATCAACAATTTTAAAGGAAAAAATATTTAATCTTTTTACAAACGATACTACTCCAACAATATTTGAATAACTCCAAGAATTTGGATTTGGAAAAGCCAAATAAAGTTTTGCTACTGCCTGAGCTAAAACCTACAAACATTAGTTCATATGACATAAATTATTTAATAATAAAAAAAATATATATATATATTATATTTTATAAAATATAATTTAAATATACCTCATAATCTTTTAATACTGAGGTAACATTATTTTTTTCTATTCCTGTTAATAAATCCATATTGAAATTTTACAAAAAGAAACTGTATTATTTAAATTATATGTTCAGCATAGAGAATACAAAATATAATAAATTTGTAAAAAAGAATTTATATATATTAATTATTATTCATATTTTATATAAATATTTATTTATATTTATATATTTAATTAATAGATAATTATTAATTATACTAATAAAAAATGGACATTAAAATTTTATTTTACCAATTATTTTAAAAATATTATTCTATTAAATTTGTTTTTAATTTATATGATTAATTTTTATAATAATATTATTTTTTTTATTGTCTTGTTTTTAATATATAATTAAAAGAAAGAATGCTTTTTATATTAGTAACAATTCTTTCTTTTAAATTATATATTATTTAGTTTTTCAAAGCTACAAGTAAATATAAGATTTAAATAATAATTAATAAAAATGTATTAATTATTATTCCTTATTTAATTATATAATTTCTTTTAAAGATGTTTATATAACTATATAACTTTTAATCTAATTTATATCTATCCTTTGTTTCGAATAAATATAAAATGTTTTAATATTATTTTTGTTTATTTATTTATTGGTTTTACAAAAAATTATTCAAGAAAAAAAAATTTATATAAAAAAATATAAAATAATAAATAAGAAAAAAAAATTAAATAAAATTAAAATTAAATAAAATTAATATAAACAAATGAATGTAAATATATTAATTGTAATATATTAATAATACTAATGAATATATAATAATATATAATAATATATATTATTATATTATTCATTTGAAAGTTTTTTTATATTTTTATATTATTATAAACTATATCTATATATATATAATTAAATTAATACTGCCTATTTATTTATTATTTATTTATTTATTTATTTATTTATTTATTTATTTATTTATTTATTTATTTATTTATGTATTTATTTATTTATTTATTTATTTATTTATTTATTTATGTATTTATTTATTTATTTATTTATTTATTTATTTATTTATTTATGTATTTATTTATTTATTTATTTATTTATTTATTTATGTATGTATTTATTTATTTATTTATTTATTTATGTATTTATTTATTTATTTATTTATTTATTTATTTATTTATTTATTTATTTATAACTTTTAATAAAGTTTAAATTACTAATACTATATATAATCAATCAATTGAATTCAATAATAATTAATATATTATATTATAAAATTAATTAAAATCACAATATAACATAATTTTTTAATATTTGTTTAAATATGCTTATTATATATATTTTTATTATAAAAAAAGTTTTTGTAATACCTTTAGAAATTTCAAAAATAATTTAAAAATCACAATAATAGTAACAATAATAATATATAACATTTATTTATTTATTTATTTATTTATTTATTTATTTATTTATTTATTTATTTATTTATTTATTTATTTATTTATTTATATATTTATTTATTTATTTATTTATTTATTTATTTATTTATTTATTTATTTATTTATTTATTTATTTATTTATTTATTTATTTATTTATTTATTTATTTATTTATTTATTATTCATTTATTTACAATTTATTTATAAGTCAATATATTGTATTCAAGCCACATTAGAATTAATTAAAAGTTTCTTTTTATAGCAAACTTTTAATTAATTTTAATTGAAATCATAATATAACTATATTAATACTCTTTAAAAATTAATCCACTTATTTTATTTTTAATAATAAAAAATAAATAATAATATTAAATAATGATTAATTAATAAATAATAGCAGTGAATGATAATAATGTTGAATAATAATAAGAATAAATAAATAATAGTAATAATATAAATAATAATAATATAGCTCCAGTAGTACATCCGAAAAAAATATTTATAAATTTTTACATTACAAAAATATAATATTAGTATTATTATGTTACAATTATTATACTTATAGTATATTATATATGTATATTATAAATTGAAAAATAATTAATATAATTTTTTTTTTATTTAAATCAAATTATTAATTATAAAAAAAATTATTATATTACTAATTATAAAAATTGATTCATTTAGTATGATTTACTAGAACTGTCTTTCTTTGAATTATTTTTATCAAAAATTTCATATAGTTTGATTATATAAAGGAAATATATTGTAACAACAGTATTAATAATAGTTCCGAAAATGCTAAATAAATCTTGTATGACAACTGTCAATCCATTTTCATTATTTATTATATTTGTTAAAATCATTGATAATAAATGCGTATATACTGGAATAGAGGTTTTCTATTTTATATACATTCATATATAATTTTATTTTATTTTTTTAATCAAATAATTATAATTTCACAATAAAAAATCCATATATACATATATACGATTATTTTGATAATAATATTATTATTGTTATTCTTATAATATATAATAATATATAATTATTATTTTTTTTTATCAATTACCTCTTTAAATATATCTTTTGCATTTCTTGTTTTATAAGATAGTATTGAGCCAATAAAAAGTATTGCTAAATTAAATATATCACTATTTATATATTATTATTTGTTATTTATAATTTTTTTTTAAAGCACACAAATTTTATAATAAAATTAATTTAATATTAAATAAAATCAGAAATTACCTAATTCTTTTTTCTGGGGGATATGAACATATTGTATATTCTTTTTTATCCTTTGTATAATTTTGTTCTGACTTTATTTTTTTAAATAATACTAAATATAATAAAAAAACTATATGTACTCCCGCTATAGATAACAATTCTAATAAAGTATCTCTTCTTTTTATATCAACTTTAATTCTTTTAATGTTATTAAATCTTTTTTTTTTTTTTTTGTCAATAATATAAGTATATAAAAATGAATAAAAATAATATACTATTAAATATGATTATATTTTATAATTAATGAAATAATACTAATAAATAAAAATAAAAAAAAATATTAATATGTATTTATACATTCTGTATATTATATGGTTTTTTATTAAAAGAGAACCAAATATTAATGAAAATCCCTATAATAAAATTAATATATATAATTATTTTTTTTTAGTAATTACATAAAGACTTAATATATATAAATATATATATAATTCATTCATCAAATAATCCAAATTATTAATTATAACATGATTTTAATAATGAAATATCATAATATTATAATAATTACCAAATTACTAAAAAAATAATTAGCAATACATGTCTTTTTGGTTTTGTTTTCTTCTGTCAATAACAAAACATATATACAATTAAATAAAATTCCAACTAAAATAAAAATCGTAAAATATATATTACCTATTATTATTATTAAAAAAATAATAATGATAATAATTTTATAAATTAATTGATGTAATTATATATATTTAATTATTTTATTTTATAATTTAATTACTAACTGGCTTTAATTATTGGATGATTTCGATAATAGACTACACATATTATTAATATTAAGGTAATAACCATTAATAATATAGATATAATTTTCGAAATGATATCAATTAATATATTCCTTTCCAATTTGTAAAATTCATCGCATAATAAACCTTTAACACCTATTTTTGAACAATCGCATACATTATTATTAATGCATATTCCTCCATTGCATGAATAGTCACATTTAGGTAAATAACTTTTTTTGAATTAATTTTAATTATAATTATAATTATATATATATATTATAAATAAATAGTAATAACTAAATTATTAGAATATATATATATATATATATATATATATATATACCAAGATTTAAATCCAACATTTTCAATGTCTTGATATCTATATAAATCATTACATTCTTTAATCATTATATCAACATATGCATTATTTTTAATATATTCATTAAATGGACCTTTTTGAAGATAAAATTTAATATATAATTTAGTAATATTTCAAGAAAATTAATATAAATAAATTAATAAAATAATATATAAAAATTTTACTATTTTTAATTATATTTATTTGAAGCTTATAATGTCCCGGATTTCCTATCACTTAATATATATATATATATATATAATTAATAAGTCTAATAATGTAAAAACATATTTATTTTTATATTTCACCTTTTAACTCAGGTAAAGAGCATCCATCATCAGCACAATAAGATATACGTTGGCTATTAACAAAAGCATTACGAGTGTCGTTAATTTCAACATTAAAAAAAAAGAAACCCGTATCCACAATTATTAAATCTATATCACTATGAATAGCAATCACTATTATATAGAAATTTAAATTTTATTATCTATAAATTTTTAATATAATTAATATTAATAAATTATCATATTACTATTTCCATAATCATCATAAAGTTTATCTATCAAATTATATAAAGAATTATAAAATTTAATTAATTATTATATATAATATATTATTATTCATTATTTATTATTTATTTATTTATTTATTTATTTATTTATTTATTTATTTATTTATTTATTTATTTATTTATTTATTTATTTACTCAATTATATATCTGTTTTCTTATTTAAAAATTAATTTTATATATTTATATAGTTTTATTTATATAGTTACATTTAATTTGATTTGAAATCGTGTCTCCCGATAATACTGATATTAAATTAGTTGAATTTTCATCAAGTTCGATTTTTGTTGGATAAGTTGCAAAGTTATTTTCAATACTTTTTAAATCATCATAATTTGAAAAAAAAGGTTCAAACTCTTTTGTTACTGAGTATGAAATAAAACCTATATATAATTAATATTATATTTACTTATAAATTTAATATATATATTTAACTTTAAATTGATATTATTATTTATTATTTAAAATATTTTATTGAGTACCATAATGCGAAGAGTTATTATCAAATGTACAATCAATAAATTTAACATAAAGATTTGTTGAATTACTTGTTGAATATACTACTCCACCGGAATAAATAGAAAAATTTTCTATTAATGTTACATTACTGAACAAAGCTGATGAATCGGAATTTATTTCATTAATATTTATTAAAGGACCATATTGTCCCATATTATATGCGAAAATTGTGTTATAAACTTTATAATGACCAAACTGATCTTGAGTGGTATCAATATTTATAAATCCATAATCAAAAGAGGAATATATTATTTCTGAATCACTAATTGTTATATTAGAGAATTGTTTTGCTTTAAAGCCAATTTCTAAAAGTAAATTTTATTAATTAATATCTAAAGTATGACTCAAAAATAACTTTATTTCTATAATATTTTCCTTACTTTGAAAGATTCCATTAAAAGTGGTATTTTTTATTAATAATGTAGCTTCTGATCCAATATTACCAAATTCCCCTTCAATTGCTAATTCAAGATCTTTAATTGAAGAATAGCATTTAAAAGAGTAAAGACAACTAAAAATATCTAAAAACTAAAAATATTAAAATAATAAAGTTCATTTTTATAATAATAATAATAATTTAAAATACTGTTAATAAAACTGATATTTATTACTACTTAATAAGATATACATATTTCTATATATTAATATATTAATATATATGTATATACTTCAGAATTTCTAATAGTCACATCACCAGAGCCATATTTTATTACTCCTACATAAATATATTTTTAATTAATAAATATATTATTAGAATACCATATTTTCATTTTTTATTTCTTTTTTTTTTTTCTTTTCTTTTCAAATATTTTAATGATTCTTACCTTTACATGAATGATACTCTTTTATTATAACATTATCTAATATCAATTCATCTATTTTAATATTTTTTATATAATTTAATTAATATTTAAAGATATATACAACCTTTTTAATTAAATAATAAAAAAAAATTTTTTTTTCTTACATACTATCATTATGTATTGTATTATAAAAATCTTTATTATATATTAAAGTATATGGATAATTTGAATCATGATTGTATATAGTAACATTTTTTAAATTTATTATAGATGGATTTTCACTATAAATAAAACTATTATAAAAAAAAATAATTAAATAATTTATTTCATAATTAAAATGTTTATAATAATATAATCTTAATAAATATTATTATCCCTTATTGCCATATATATCATTAATAGAACAACTACATATATATATGTTAAAAGATTAAAAAATATATATTTGTTAAATATATTATTTATCTTTTTTTATATTATATATATATATTATTATTATTATTATTATTATATTATTTTTATTATACTTTTCTAAAAGAATTTCTATATTTTGTGAAGCCCAAATAAATGTTGACGATTCAAAGTGATAATTCTGATAAAAATTAGTAAAAGTACCATTAATTACACTAAATTTTGATTTATGAATGTGATTAGATGAGGTAAGAAGTACACCGCCAATATTAGAACTACTAACTTCATTAAGTGTGATATCTCTATATTTAATAAAATTGAAATTTTATAAAAAAAAAAATTTAAAAATTTAAAATATATATATATAAGTATTATTCATTTATAATCTTATATAATCATTAAAAATAAGTTTATTTTACTCTATAATTATAGAAGAATCTCCATCTAGTATAAATGCACTGACTCCATTTCCACCGTTTAAATATTCACCATTAATATTTTTTAAATATAAGGATAAAGTTCCTTCAACACTTAATAAAAAAAATTATTAATAAATAAATAAATCAAATATTTTATGTATTATGTTAATAAATAATAATAATAATATATTAATTATATAATGAACCTTGCTATTAATCCTCCATATTTTATTTTTTCACTAATATTTCCAATATCATGTAGTTCAATATCAGCAATATTCAAAGTTGAATGAAGATTAGAATTAGAAGAGTATGCATATAAGAAGCTCCCCTTTGAATAAATATTTATTTTATTTATTTTTTAATATTACAAATTTACAAATAAGAAATACATATATAAAATATATAAATTATTTATTTATTTATTTATTTATTTATTTTTTTCATTTTATATTTCTCTTACTTTCTGTATAGCTGTTGAATTATTTGCTGAAATATTTGTTGCATTAAATTGTTCTATATTATAAATATAAAAAATTCCACCATTAATTAATGAATAGTTATCATTAAATTTACAATTTTTAACATCCACAAAACTATTGTTCTTTACTCGAATTGCTCCACTTTGAGAAAAAAAATTTAGAATAAAATAAAAATATAAAAAAATAAAAATATATAAGAATATTAATATTAATATAATATCAATAATAAAATACGATAAAGAATAAAATAAAATATTAAAGAAGATTCCAATGGCTATATAATGATTTATTATAATATAATAATATTATTTATTTACCCTCCCTCAATATGTGATGCTCCTCGTTCAAATATTGATGATGTTATACTTGATGATACTGAATTAACTATAGTAAGACAATTATTTGAATATGCTCCATCAAAAGATGAATCTGTTATTTTAATCTTATTTACATTGTCACCATCATAATAAATTATACTATCTGAACAAGAAGAACTTCCATAAAAAGATGATTTATTAATATTTACATTTCCATATAATTGTATACAATGCTTTGTTTTAGTATCAGATAATGCATTATATGTAAGTTTATAAATTTCTATAATTTCTTTATTTTTACAGTGATTATTATATTTTATTGATCCATATAATATAAAATTTTTGATATTAATATTTTTAATATCTTCAAAATGTAAATATCCATAAAGAGTGAAATTGTTCAATAAAATTTGTGTAGAATTTTTAAATTTAAAACCTAATGATGTACTACTAAATTTTAAGATTGAATTTCCTTTTGATTCTCCGATAATAGATATTTTTTTGTAATTTTCAATTGTAATATCATTTGTTATTTCTATACTTTTTTTATTTATATTAATAATTAATTCATCATCTGATGTATTTTTATAAGTATTGAGATAATTTATTAAATCGTTCTCATTATCAATTGATACTTTAATAGATTTTATTAATTTTGCTATAAATAATATTAATACAATATATACATATAATATTTTCATTTTTCTTAATATATCTATATAAAATAAAACAAAGTTTATTTTAAAGTTAATACATAACAGGTGACAAAAAAGTTATATTTAATAATTAACAGAAAAAAAAAAAAAAGGTGAAAAAATAAAGACATAAATTAGTTGGAAAATAAATTTAAATATTATATTTTTTAATATCCACTAACAAAAAAAAAAAATTTTTTTAAATAACTTTTAATTTTAATATGTAAAAAATCAAAATTAATTCTTATTGCTTAGTTTTAGGGGAATTTATAATTAATGCTTAGCCGTTAACAAAAAAAAATTATATTTGATAATAAACAGAAAAAAAAAAAAAAAAAAAAAGAAAAGATGTAAATCAGTTGGAAAAATAAAAAAATAAAAATATGATACTTTTTATATCCACTAAAAAAAAAAAAAAATTAGATTTGCTTTAAAATCTAATTTATATTAATATGTTAGAAATTTAAGTTTAATATTATATTTATTCTTCTTATGGTATTTTACTATTTATTATTATAGAATTCTTTTATATAATATTTTAAATTAAATGATATATAATAATTATAAAATATGTATTATAAAATATGTATAAAATGTATTAATAAAAATATAGGCATTTGAATAAAAATAAAATCTAAATATAAATTTTATTAGTATAAAAATTATAAGTAAACTAAAAAAATTAATTCTTTTTGATTAGTTTTGAAGAAAGATTTTTTTAGATATTACATTTCTAAAAAAAAAATAATCTTTAAAACTTTTTTTTTCTATATTCAGAAAAAAATAAAAGTAAAAATCTTTATTATAATATACTAATATCTTATATTAATATCTTTAATTTTTTATTTTAATAATTTTGAATGTAAATTAAAATAATAAATTATTTTAAATTATTTTAAAAACCTTCTAAACTTTCATTACATAAATTGAATAAATTTTTTTAATAATAAATAATTTAATCAGTGAATATATGAATATTAAAAAAAAAAAAAAAAAAAAGGAAAAAAAAACTTAAATATCTAAAAAGAAAAGGAAAAAGGAAGTTTAATAGAATATAAAAAAAAAAAGTATATTTTTTTGAGACGTATTCGTAACATATAATGAGGCTTCTGGTTCAATACTATATTAATCCAAAGCACAGTGGTTTTTCACAGATTGCTTCAGTTAAGTAATTGAGGCATAGTTACTTAATAATATTAGTATATTGAGTAGAATTAAGTCTTAATAATTTGAAATGCGGTTCTCTATTATTTGGCAATTTCCTTGGAATATGATTGTAGATTGAGTCCGTTATTAAGTTTTCCAATACATTATATATGTCTATAAAAAAAAAAAAAGAGTTATATTATAGGTTAGGGTATTTATAAGTTTGGGTTATTATTCTTTCACTTTGTTATAATTTATATTATTTATATATTTTATAAAATTTTATTGATTTAAAGAAAATTATGAAAAATTTTCACCAATCATATTTAAATTTTTTTGTCCATAAAATTTATTTTTTTTATAAAAATACCTTTTTATAAATAAAATTTATCCTCGCTTTTATCAGTCGGGTATAGCGGTGTATACCTGTAAGCTAAACTTCTGAGCGACTGAATGTAGAACGATATGAGTTATAAGATTGTGATTTAGGACTTTCTTATGTAGAGAGTCGGTCTTATTCAAGTGCTGAGTTAACATTCGTTGGAGGATGTAAGTCCTTTGACAAGGTTATTAACGAAGTGGGCAACGCGTGAGGCTGGCAACAGAGCAGCGAAAACCACTCGCTTAGTACGGTGATTGAGATAGCTGGCTTGAGTAAGAACTTACTTCTGCTTATAATAATAGTTATCGGACGAAATTCTTTTTTTTACAAAAGATCGTAAAATATTTTTTCACTTATATCATTTTTTATCTAATTTTTATTAATAATTAAATAATAAATTTAGCTCTTTTTTTTTATTTTTTATAGTATGGTGAAAAATTTCTTTAGGTTATATCATTATTATTATTATTATTAACTATATATATATATATATAAAGACTCCGAAAATTCTATGATAGAAATAACAATAATATAATAAATGTTATTGTTATTATAATGTCCTATCAATTTCGACTTCGAGATTCTTGATATAGAAAAGTGCAATTTTGTACTGTTAAATATCTGACTTTAAAGATTTAGATATTCAAATAGTATATATAATACTTATAACTGCTTAATTCAGATGAAATAAATTTTTTTCCTCTCTTACTATAGTTTAATAAATTCAATGATTTATATAAAAATTATTCAGAAACACATATTTTTGTAAATTTATTTATTTATTTATTTATTTTTTTAATTTTTTATTTTTTTACTTTTTATTTTTTTTGTTTTATTTTTTATTTTATTTATTTATTTATTTATTTTATTTTATTTATTTTATAATGCGGTTACATTAATGAAAATATAATAATAAAATTAATAATAATAATACTCCAATCTATTTATATATATAGATATATATAAAACTTTCTATTCATAATATAAATTAATAAAAAAAAAAAAAAAGAATTTTAAATAATAATAATTTATATTATTATTTAAAAGTTTACTTATAATATCATTAGATTATTATTACTATCCATTATTTATTATATTATTATTTTTATTATTACTGTTTAACTTTTAAAAAATATGTATCAATTTGTTTATATTAATTGGCCTTCTTTTTAATGCATATATTTTATTAATAATTAATATATTATTTATATTGATAATAATAGTAATTATTACAAATCTAAAATAATTAATTGTAAATACTGATGTAATTATATTAATGTAAAATATAAATATTATTAAATATTTTGAAATTGTATCTATATATATATATATATTGCTTTTGATGTTTTTTTTTTTTTTTTATTATTTTATTTTATTTTTATTTTTATTTTTTATTATTGATATATATATATATATTTGCTTTTTTTTTTTTTATTATTATATATATTTTTAATTTTTGTGTTTTTGTTTTTGTTTTTATTTTATTTTATTTTATTTTATTTTTATTTTTATTTTTATTTTTATTTTATTTTTTATTTTTTATTTTTTGTTTATTATTGAACTTTTTATTTTTACGTTTTTATAATTGGTTATTATTGTTATTATTGTTATTTTATATTATTGGATTTTTTTATTATTATTACTTTTTTTTTTTTTTGTTTTAATTTTAATTTTTTATTTTTTATTTTTATTTTTATTTTATTTTATTTTGTTTCAAATTTACTTTTGTTTTTTCTTTTTCTTTTTCTTTTTTCTTTTTGTTTATGTTTTTTTTTCTTCTTATTTTTTTTTGTTTATTTCTTTTTTTTTTATTTATTTTTGTTTGTGTTTTTTTCTTATTTTATTTTGTTTATTTTTTTTCTTCTTATTTATTTTTGTTTGTGTTTTTTTCTTCTTATTTTTTTCTGTTTATGTTTTTTTTTTTTTTCTTATTATTATTATTATTTTTTGTTTATGTTTTAATTTCATTTAAAACATATATAAATACATCTATTTATTATATAATTATAAAATAATATATAAATATACAATATGATAATAATATATTATATATTTATATTTTCAATTATTATTTTTTTTTTATTATAATATTCTTTTGAAAAGAATATATATATATGATAAATCATTATTATTTATACTCCTTTTTAAAATTTTAAAATATTTCTATATAATTATTTAAAAGAATAATAAAAGAATGATTTGAGATATGATTAAAGTAATTGATATTTTAAGAGAAATTGCATTGCTTGTTGTTATTTCATCTTCTATTGGTATTTTAACATCTTTTGTATAAGCTTTACATTTACCTTCTCTAATTCCAACGTATTCCAAAATACCATATGGATTATTATCAGCAATTACACCTTTGAAGTATTCAACTTTACCATTTTTCAAATTGTCTTCAAAATTTTGTAAAGTATAATGATTAGTATAACCATCATATGTAGTTGGTAATTTATCAAGTAAATCAAAGTTCCATTGAACATCTTCTCTAATTAAATTAGCTACACTTTCAATATAAGGAGTGAAAGCTTTGACATTAAAAGCATCTCTAAGAGTTTTAGCTAATATAATATTATATCTTTCAAGAATTTTAGGGAATGAAAGAATATTATCAATAAAATGACGTTCTAAACCACTTACTTCACCTGCCCATTTAATGCATTCATCCATATAATTATCTGGGAAGTAATCACTTTTACTTCCTTTCATTAATTCATCAAAATCAAATGGTATGAAAACATATTTATTAATTTCTTTGTTATAATAAAGAGCTGTATTACTCATTACAAGCCAGAAATTATCTCTTGCTAAAGTTAGAGTTTCAATAGCCAACAATTTTAATGTAGATTCAAGATCAAGGAATTTTTCAAGTTCTGGAATTGCTTCTTCTGATTTATTTTGACCATATTTAAGAATCCAATCATTAAACATCTTAGTAAAATTAATTAAACGGTAATAACCATTTTGATTATTTTTAATAGCTTCTAAATCATCAGTATCATCTTCATCGAGTCCATAAGTACCCTTTTCAATATAGCTTAAAGAATCGTCACCAATGTATTTTAAATCAGCATATGGACCTGTTGGATGAGTAGATACTAATATATAATTAGTACCAACTTTTGATTTCTCACCGCCATGGAAATAAGAAGAAAGCCATCTTTTATTAAGAGAATCAATTAAATAATATAAACCCCAAACATCATCGTTTATCATTACTCTGGCATAAACACCACGTTGTACTGGTACACCAACAGAATTATATAAATCAGCAGAAATTTTTTCACGCATAAGAGTTGGATCATTAGCTAAAGCTCTAATTTTTACAGCTTTTCTACCCATTATCTTTGAATCAAATTTCAAGCCCCATGAAACTTTTTTGTATAATCGACTACCATAACCAATGATATGTGCAGAACCTGTAGTTAAATAATGTTCATTTGGAGTTATAATATTAAAAGTACAATTAGTAGGAACATCATTACGTTTTTTATCCTCTAAAAATGGTTGATTCTTTAATGTATCATATGTGTTATCACATTTTGCATAGATATTAAATATTTCATTTAATGGAAAATCAGGATATTTTTCACTATTATTTTTATACTCTGAATTGAAAACCTTTGGAAGATCAATTACATCAACTGTTTTAGTTGTTCTTTTATTTTTAATGTTATTAAAATAATAATTATTAAATATTTGCATATAAATTATTTATTTTTATATTATATATATATAATTAAATTATAATATATTATAAACATTTACCTATTATATACTTCATTAATGATTGAATTACTTTCGGAATATACTCTATTTATACTTTCTTCTTCAATAACCTTACCATCCTTTTCCATTACAACATATTTATAATTATCTATTTTATCAGCATTTACTACACCAGTAAATACTTTAATATTAAAATAAATAAATTATATTAATAATTTGAAAAATTATTAAATTTTTAAATATGTAAAAATGTAAAAAAAAAAAAAAAAAAAAAAAAAAAAGAAATTTACAGGGAAATGCTGAAGTAGATAATTGTGTTAATTGATTATTGTATTTAACACCTATAATGTTATTTGAACCGGAAAGTGAAACAACATTAAATTTATAAACATTCGCTAATAATAAAAAATTATACAAATATAATTAATTTTAAAATTAGAAAAAGTGAATAATTAAAAACATATATTTTTTTAAAGTATTTTATTATTATTGTTATTATTATTGTTATTATTATTTATTATTATTTATTCTTTTTATCATTTTATTTTTTTATTATTTTTATATATTTATTATTATTTTATTTACCATAACTTAAACTTAATAAAGATAAAGTTGAAACAAACAATTTTATATTCATTTTATAATTATTTATTATTGTATTATTATATATATTTTAAATATTCTAAAAAAAAAAAAAAGTCTTTTAAAATTAATAATTATCTTTTTCTTTTTTTTTTTTTTTTTTTTTGACTTTTTATTTTTTTTATTTTTTATTTTTTATTTTATTTTATTTTTTTTTTTTTTATTTTTTTATTATGGCCAATTTTAAAAAACACTCTTTAAAAGTAAAGAAAAAAAAAAAAAAAAAAAAAAAAAAAAACTTATTTACTTCATTTTTTAATTATAAAATAATAACAATAATAATAATTAATAAAAATAAAGTTAATAATAATAATAATTATAGTAATATTAATAATAATAGTAATAATAATAATATTTAATTTATTATTTATAATTTAAATTAAAAGAATTTATCATTTTAATAAAATGCTATTATTGAAGATTAGTATTATATATTATATTGATAATATATGATAATATATGTACTGCTTGAAAATGTTAAGTATAAATTTATATAAAAATGCAATATATAATATTTTATTTTCTTTAGTTTTTTTTTTTTTTCTATTTTATATTTTATTTTATTATATGTTTTATTGCATAATAATGCCAATGTTTAATATTAAATTTGTGTAACGATAATAATTTTAAAAATACTTTATATCACTTAATTAATTTATATATGATTTGTAATACAAAAAGGAAATTTTAAGTAAATAGAATGTTTTATATATAAATGTTTATATATTATAATTATCACACTTATATATATAAATGTGATATTATTGGTTATTGAGTATATTTATAATATCAGAAAATTAAAAATATTTTATTACAATTTTATTTTTTATTTTAATACTAACAATAATAATTATTTATAATAAATTTAATTATTTTTGTGGAAAAATTTTATTATGTAAAAATAACTACCAAAATTTTTAGATTATTATTGTTTTGGTTATAAAATAATAACCAATAATATTCTGTTTTTAATTTTTTTTTTGTTATTTGTTGGTCATAATTATACATTTAAATATTTAACATATTACTTAATAATATATATTTGATTATTAAATTAAATTTTAATAATTAAGCTTATATGCTTGTTAAATGATTCTATATGAATATTATAAATAATAATGAATGTTTTAAATAATTCTATATGTATGATATAAATATTAATGAATGCTTTAAGTAGTTCTATATGTATGATATAAATATTAATGAATGCTTTAAGTAGTTCTATATGTATGATATAAATATTAATGAATGCTTTAAGTAGTTCTATATGTATGATATAAATATTAATGAATGTTTTAAATAATTCTATATGTATGATATAAATATTGATATAAAATGATTATATATATATATAATATTAATATTAATTTGACATTTTGTATCTATATAGAGGATAATTAATTCTATATATTATAAAATACTAAACTACAAACAAAAGTTTTTAAATAATATATATAATACTAATAAGAAATAAAAATATTTTAAAAATTATAAATAATAATGAATAATATTTTTTTTTTATTTACTTTTTTTTTTTTTTTAGTTAAAAAGAAAATGCTAAGAAAAATTTTAAATTAAATTTTAACATTTTTATAAATATCTTAATTTGTTATAAATGGTGTACTTTTTTCCAATTGATCGATCACATACTTTTTCATTATAATAATCTTGATTTAAAACTATATTTAATTAATGTTTTAATAATAATTTTTCCTGAATTTCCTCTGTAAAGAAAAAATATTTAATACTTCTAGGGAAGCGTTTTTGATTTTCTATAGAATTAAATAATATTGAAATATACAAATAACAATAATAATGTAAAAATCAATATCCTAATAATAATAATTATAAATAAATTTATAATTTTTTGTTTATTATTATTATTATTAACAATATTATTTTTTATTGCTATTATTAACTATTATTATTCATTATTATTTATTATAATTTATTATTATTATGTTATACTTTATAATTATTATTATTATTATTATTATTATTATTATTATTATTATTAACTATAATTGTTATTATTATTATGTTATAATTTATTACTATTATTATTATTACTATTATTATTATTACTATTATTATAATAATTTTTATTTTTAACTATAATTGATTATTATTATTATTATTACTATTATTATTATAATTATTATTATAATTATTATTATAATAATTTTTATTTTTAACTATAATTGTTATTATTATTATATTTTATTATTATTATGATATTATTTTTAACTATTATTATTATTATGATATATGTTATAAATTATTACTATTATTATTATTACTATTATTATTATAATTATTATTATAATAATTATTACTTTTAACTATAATTGTTATTATTATTATGTTTTATTATTATTATTATTATGATATTATTATAAACTATTATTATTATTATTATTATGATATTATTATTAACTATTATTGTTATTATTATTATGTTATATTTTGTTATTATTATTATGTTATATTTTGTTATTATTATTACTATTATTATTGACTATTATTATTATTATTATTATTATGATATTATTATTAACTATTATTATTATTATTATTATGGTATTATTATTAACTATTATTGTTATTATTATTATGTTATATTTTGTTATTATTATTATTATAATTATTATTATTAATTATTATTATTATTTATTATTATTATTATTAATATTATTATTTATTATTAATTATTATTATTATTTATTATTATTATTATTATTAATATTATTATTTATTATTATTATTATTTATTATTATTATTATTTATTAAACAAGCTATTATTTAATAATTATTTAATATTTAATATTTATTATTATTATTTATTATTATTATTGTTATTTTTATTATTGATTTAATTTATAATACAATTATGCAATAATGTAAAATAAATTTATGGAATAATTTCTTTGACAGATAAAGGATGTAACGTAGTACATAAAGATGTATTGTAATATATAAAATGTCTATATAAAAAGAATTTTTATATTTTATCCAACAAATATTATTACTAGATATAATTCTTTTAAAATTATTTTATGAAATTATATAATTTTTATATACTTAAGTATTATTTAATTTTTTCATAACAATAAAATACTAAATAATTAGTAGACTTTTAATAATATTTCTTATCATTATATGTATATATATAATTTTGTAGAATATTCACTTGGATAATAATTAATATTTTTATAGAATATTCATTTGAATTAAACCTAATCTTTCTAATATTAAGTATTTATGTAAAAATAATTATTTCATAAATATTTAATATATGCAACAATAAATTATATTATATATATATAGAATAAATAAATAAATAAATGTTAATAATAAATAAATAAATAATAAATAAATAATACAATAAAAAATTGTTTTTTTTTTTTTTTTTTTTTTTTTTTTTTGATTTTATAATATTTATAATTAATAAAAAATTAATATAAAAAGTTTATATTGAAGGGTGTGTTTATTATTCTATTATCATTTTTTCTTTTATTAATATCATTATTATTAATAAATATAATTATAATATTATTAAAAAAAGACATAACCTAAGATATAGTTTGACAGTTGTAAATTAAAGAGGTAGAAATTATATAACATTAGTATTAAAGTTTAAGTTTACATTTATTTGTTTTAATAAATTATAAATATAATGAAACATAGTGTTTCATTTTTAAAAATTTCAAGACTATTTCTACAGTATAATAAATTACCATTATGTTATAGAAAATGAAATAGTTTAAATATAACAAATGTAAACAGGACTTTTATCTATACATTTTTAATATTAAAAAATATATACGTTTCATATATACGTTTCATTTTTATTAATTTTTTTTTTCTTTTATTATTATTGAACAAAATGCTTTTATTAATATTTATAGATAAAATAATTTGTTTAATTATATACACTGTAATAAATATTACAAAAGAAAATAAGGAAATATTATATATAATTATATATATATTCATAAATTTTACATATCATAATTCATACTGGACTTATAATAATTAAGATTTGGGAATTTTTATCTTACCTTGAGTATATTAAAAAAATAAACAAAATAAAATACATTTATTTATGATAAAAATATAAATAAGAAATTAGGAAACAAGTGAAAGAAAAACAAATTTAAAGAAAATTGAGAAAACAATTAATAATTTATCATAAATATATATACTCAATATATAAACTTTAATAAAAAAACAAGAAACTTATTTAAAATTCTCAATTAAAATATATTAAATATAAACGAAAAATAATTGAACTTTTTGATACTATATAAATAAACGAAAAACAATTATTATTTTGAATATTGTATAAAAAAGACAAAAGTAAGATATTTATAATAATAAGTATATATATATATATAAACTATATAAATAAATAAATAAATAAATAAATAAATAAATAAATACATAAATAAATAAATATATTAATAATTTATAAATATAATTACTTTTTTTTTTTATTTTTATTTTATTTTTTTTTTTTATTATTTTTTTATATTCATTTTTCTTCTATATTTATTGTATAAATTAATTGAAATATATATATAATTTTTTTCATATAATGAAATATATACCTAAAATGAATTAAAGTGAACAAAGATAGATTTAAAATGAAACTTTCAAAATTATATAAGGATTTGAAAATAGGAAAAGATAATAATGTTAATAGTAGTAACCATTTGACTGTTAAACAAACAAGTTTTAATGGTTCTGATGATTATATACATTCCTCATTTACTAAAGAAAGTGATTCTGTAAAAATTCCAGAAATTATTGTTTCTCCTCCAAGTCCTTCCCCATTTCCACAAGTATCGACTTCTCATGAACATTTAAATAAGAATAATGGAAATTGCAGTTTTGCACATATTTCTTCAGGTAGTTGTGTTAAAAGTGCTCAGTCTGTTGATTTAGAAGATGTTCCAGATACTTGTGAACATGAATATGAAGATGTAGATGTTTTAATTTTAGAATCGGTTTTTAATTCTCGTAATGATTATATAAGACCTATTGAATCTGTTTATATGAATAGAGTTTGTGAAGAAGATTCTGAAGAAGAAGAGTCAGAAGATTCCGGAGAAGAAATATCTCAAGAAGAAATATCTCAAATTAATACAAGAGATGTTAATATAGATGATGTAAACATCAATAATAACGATAATGTTATAGATAATACTAATAATAATAATAATAAACCAAATACAATTAAACCTGAATCCAATAAACATAATACTTTCAAATTATATTTTACTAAAAATAAACAAACAACAACCAATTCTGTTGATAATCTTGAAAATGATAATGAAGATGAAGATAGTCGTTGTTGTTGGATTACTTCTACATTACAAGTATTATGTAATCTTCCAGGTGTTGAAACTGACTTTCCAAGGTATATCGTATTAATAATATTATGATAGACTAATTTCAATTAATTATTTATTAATTAAGTATTTTGTTTTTTTAATATAAATTTTTTTTTTTTTTTCATTCTAATAATATTTTCTTATATAATATAATTAATATAATATTTAAATTAATTACGTATTTTTTTTTTTTTTATATTTATATTTATTTTTATTTTTAATATATATATTTATAGATATAATTGTATGTTAAATGATGCTCAAAGAGATTTGTTTAAATTATTGCAAATTATTCAAAGTGATGATTCAACTTTAGAAGAAATAATAAAGAAAAATGAGAATGATACAAAGTTGATGGGATTTTTAAACAATATTAATACGATTATCAATACTACAGATACTAATGATAAAGATACTAATAAAGATAATAATAATAATAATAATAAAAGTAGTGATAATATTAATAATGATAATAATGATAATGATAATGATAATAATAATAATGATGATGATAATGATGATAGTAACACTAAAAATAACAATTCATGTACAGTTAATCCAACATCATTAATAAAAACTTTATTTTCATCAGTACAAGATCCATTTATTGATTTTTTCACTGGAATTTCTCATGCTTCGAATATAACTTCTAAAGGTTCATCCATTACGGATAATATGGTACGTTGTAATTATTCTTCTGAATTTGCTCGTGTATTATTAGATAAAGTTTTAGTAGGTACTCGATTAAGATCTAGATGTCAAGCAACTATACTTTGTAGAGATATGTGTACTCTTTGTAAAAGAAAATCATCTAAAACTGTTATGAAATATTGTCGTTTTTTCCCATTACTTTTATCTAAGGAAATAAGAGAAAAAAATCATTTTGAAATAAATTTTATTGATATTATGCGTGACGAACTTAATGCTTTACCAGTATTTTATGATAATTCTTTAGAAAACGAACAAGATCATAATGAAAATGAAAAAGATAGTGAAAACAATGCAACACCTACTAGTGAAAGTGATATTCCTTGTATAACTTTGAATAATGAAGGTAAAAATATTATATATGGGTTTTTTTTTTTATATTAATATAATAATAAATAATAATAAATAATAATAAAAAATAATAAATAATAATAAATAATAATAAATAATAATAAATAATAATAAATAATAATAAAAAATAATAAATAATAATAAATAATAATAAATAATAATAAATAATTATAATTAATAGTTACTAATAATAATATTTATATTTATATTTATTTTTATCTTCATAATATTTTATACATCTGTTAATTATTTATTAAATTATATATTCAATTATTAATTACTATTAAATATCATTTTTAATATATATATTAATATAAATATTAATATTTTCAAAATTAAATATAAAATTATAATCAATTTATTTATTTTCATTTTATTTATAATAGATGCAAACATAAGTATAAATTCTAATGATGATGAAATAATATTAAGTGATTATATTTTCCCAACTATATTTAGTAATCAAAAAACTGATTTCACTTGTAACAGTAAATCTTGTTTAAGTGGTGATGGTCAACATCATCATATTGTAAGATATACTACATTTGTACATTTACCTGAAGTTTTAGTATTTTCAATTGTAAGAGATGGTACTAGTACAATGGAAATGACATTTAATCCTATTCGTAGAGAAAGATGTATGAAACGATCACTCAATCGTCCTATTAGAATTCCTATGGAAATTGATATGGGTGCTCATGTTCATCCAGAATACAGAAATGAAAGTACAAGTACATTTTATAAACTTCACGGTTTTGTTACACAAAAAGATGGTCGTTATATTGCTTATACACATATTTCAAATAATTATCAATGGTACAAAATTGATGATTCAAAAATTATACCCATTGACTTATTAGTCGGTAGTTTCCCTACTGAGGGAGTTTCTTTATTATTTTATGTTTTACAAGTTAAAAAGCATTACTAGGAAAAAAAAAATTTTTTTTTTTCTCTTCTTTCATTTACATATTTTTATTTTTGTTTTTCATTTTTCGTTTTATTTTATTAATATATATATTAAGACCGTAAAATATAATATTAATACAAATATCAATAATACTAATACTAATAATACTAATACTAATAATACTAATAATAGTACTAATAATAATAATACTAATAATAATAATAGTAATATTAATAATAATACTAATAATAATAGTAATATTAATAATAATAATAATAATTATAATAATAATAATAATTATAATAATAATAATTATAATAATAATAATTATAATTATAATTATAATAGTAATAGTAATAGTAATCATAATAATAGTTAAAAAAGATAACTAGACATATATAATCAAACATCTTTAAAAGAAAAAGCAATAATCTATAATTAAAAAAATAAGAAAAAAAGTAAAAGAAAGCAAAACTATATAAATATATATAAAAAAGACAATATAAAAATAATAAGAATAATAATTAGCATTAAAATAAATAAAAATACACCAAAATGGGGAAAGTATTATTTATTATTATTAATTATAATAAATAATAAATAATAAATAATAAATAATAATAATAATAATAATAATAATAATAATAATAATAATAATAATGCAATGAAATATGATAAAAGAAAAATGAATCACATGTAAATTAATTACATATGTTAAAAAAAAAAAAAAAAAAAAAAAAAAATAAAATATAAAAAAATATAAATTTACTTAATAATTAGAATATATATATATGTGTGTATATATAAGTAAAATAGTATAAAAATAACAAAATAAGATTTATTATTTTATAATATATAAAATGTTAAAATATATGTTTTGTGGTCATTCAACATATTATAATTTAGCTTTTATAAAACGTATATTATTTATAATATTTTGGACGGTTGTTTAAAATTATTATAAAGTCATTGATAATATCCTTAAAAATGTTAAAGACAATTTATCAATCACCTTCGCAATTGTACAATAATACTATATGCTATTAGTAATATTAATATTAAACAGAAACTTGATTTTTGTCCAAAATATTCATAAAAAATATAGTTTTAATTTTTTAACTTTTATTATATATATATACTTCTTTTTATTTTTAAATATTTAATAATTTTCTTTATTTTTGTTATAATTTTAAAATAAATAGAGAATAATAGTTAGTATAGAAAAAGATTAAAAGAAAAATTACTATAAAATATCTTTTTAATTGATGTAATATAAATATTTCTTTATAAATAGCAATTGCCTTTTTTCTATTGATGTAATAAATTTATTATTTTATGAACAACTTTGGAAATAATAAAATATTATTTATAAGTAAAATAAAAAATATATATATATAAAAATTATGTGTATAATTTAATTAAATATTTAAATTAAATGTATTGATAATTATATCCATTCAAATATTATAATATATGGATATATATAGACCAATATAAAATAATATATTGTAATATTATACTAATGGTCTCTTTAATTTAATTTATTCTTTTTCATATTATACATGTTTAAAAGTATAAATAAATGTACATATGTAAATAAAATTATATTTCTTTTTAAAAATATTATGTTATATATTTAATTATAAAATATATATATTTGTATATATATATATATTTATAAGCATTCAAAGTGGATATTGTTTTTACGAAAGACTGTATATAATAATCAAATAATAATAATAATAATAATAATAATAATAATAATAATAATAATAATAATAATAATAATAATAATAATAATAATAATAATAATAATAATAATAATAATAATAATAATAATAATAATAATATAATAATAATAATAATGCCTTTTTAATAATTATAATATATACTTTCATTTACATTTATATAATAATAATAATAATAATAGTAATTTTATTAATAATTTTTAATATATATAAATTTTAATTATTATTGAAATCAATAGAAATTCATTTTTGAATTAAATTGGAAATATTATTGCCTTATAATTAATTTAAAATTTTATAAAAATGTCATTTTTTATATCAAATAATAGAAATCTACATAGAGAATTAATAAGACTTAATAATATATTAGAACGACCACCTAATCATATCAAGAATTACTTAAAAAAGCATAGAATTGATTTAGCAACTATAAATTTGGATGTCAATCCTTTAACTAAAGCTATACAATTTAATGTTCCAATAGAAAAAATACATGCTTTATTGAAAAATTTTTCAACAATAAATAATAAAAAGGTAATAACAGAACTTGATATCGAGCAATTGAAACGAAAAATTGAATTAAATAAAAAATTTATCAATGCAATTAAAAATGAAGATATAAAACAAATACAACACCTTTTAATTGAAGATAATATTGATTTAAATTTATTTAAAAGTGATGATAATCCTTTAATTTATTCTTTAAAAAATAATAAATCTAAAAAAATTATTGAACTTCTTTTACAACACTATATTAATGTTAACTTTCATCAATTTAATGGAAATACTCCACTTACCGAGGCTGTTATTTTAAATAACAAGTCGGCATTTAATTTATTGTTGAAAAATGGAGCTAATGTTAATTTTATTAATGGCGATGAAGAAACTTCTTTTCTTTATCTTATAAAGAATAAATTGATGACAAAATATTATCTTTCGAATTTTTTAGAACATAATGCTGATTTCAATCTTCAAGACGGAGAAGGAAAATCAACTTTAATGTATCTTGTAGAAAATAATGAACTTCATCTTTTAAACTTTTTATTATCGACTTTAATATTTAATAATAGTTGTATTATCAATTTAATTATTTATGGTAAAAATAAAATAGAAATATCAAATAAAAAGCTAAAAGAACTTATTGAAAATGAATATTCTAAAATTAATATAGATATTGAAGATGATATGGGTTATACTTCACTTATGTATGCTAGTCGTGAAGGTAATTTTGAATTAGCTTCTATTCTATTAACCTATAAGGCAAATGTCAATAAAGAAAATTTAAATAAAAATACACCATTATTATTAGCTTGTGAAAATGACTATACCCATACAGCAAAACTTTTACTACAAACTAATCAAGTTCAAATGAATCATCAAAATAGAAATGGTGATACTGAATTGACATTAGCCGCCCAAAATAATAACCCAGAAATAATTCATTTATTATTAGATTATCATTCAGATATCAATATAAAAAATGATAAAAGTTATACCCCATTACATGTAGCAACTTATTATGATAGAATTTATGCAGTGAGAGCTTTATTAGAACATCATGCAGATGTTAACCTCGAGGATATGGATGGAAATACGCCATTGATTTTAGCTTGTCAAAATCAAAATCCTCTCATTATGGAAATGCTTTTGGAATATCATTCAGATATAAATCATAAAAATAAATTAGGTTGTATTGGTTTGCATTATGTGAAATCTAAAGAGATGGTTCGAATTCTTTTAAATTATAAAGTTAATATTAATGAAAGAAATAATAAAGGTGATACCCTTGTAAATATTTTATGTTATCCTAAGAATAAAAAGAATAAAAAAATAAAAGAAACACTAACATATATACTAGATCATCAAGGAGATATTAATAATGTAAATTATGATGGTGAAAATGCTTTAATTATTGCATGTAAAAATGGAAATTTAGAAATTGTTGATTTATTATTATCTCGTTCTATTAATTATAATCATGTTAAAAGTGATGGTGATAGTGCTTTAATTATTGCTTGTATGCAACAAAATTTGGAAATTGTTAATCGTTTATTAAATGTTGAAGGCATTCAAATAGATACAGTTAATAATGAAGGTGATTCACCCTTTTTAATTGCTTGCCGAAATAATAATATACCAATTATTAATACTCTTTTGAAATATAATAAGAATAATTCCATTAATTTTAATATCAAAAATTTAAAGGATGAATTTCCTTTATATTTTGCAGTATATTTTCATAATGCTGAATTAATTAAATTTTTATTAAAGGAACAGGTAAATATTTATGAAGAAAATAGTTATAGTCGATTTAATCCTTTTTTATTGGTTTGTAGTAGTTTAGGTAAAGAAAAAGATATTAAACTTTTCATTGATTATGGTGTAGATATTAATCGACCAAATTCTATTGGTCTCTATCCTTTAATTCAAGCATGTAAATCAAGCAAAATTAATGGTATACGAATTCTTTTACAAAATGGTGCTAACCCTAATGTAGTATGTGATTATTCTACTCCTTTAATTGATGCATGTATGTTGAATAATATTGAAGTTGTAAAAGAATTATTAAAGTATGGTGCAGATGTAAATTTAAAATCCAACAATGATATGACAGCGTTAATTCATTTAATTAACGAAGATCAGGTGCAAAACAATCATATAGTTAAGTTACTAATTGATTATGGTGCTAATATATTCGAAAAAGATAATTATGGTAATTCTCTACTTTATATTCTTAAAAATTCTAATAAAATTGATAAGGAGGAAGTATATGAAACCATTATTAAAGCAATGAAACATTACAAAAATACTGAACATCATAAATTTGATGATCATAATCATAGAGATGATGATATAACTAAATTTATTGAAACTTATGATGATTATATTACTGTTATGGCATCTTTACAATCCAATGATGATGATAATATAAATGAATTTTCAAAAACCCAGTTAGAACATGCCTTTCTACAAGCCTGTATTTTTAGTAATACGTATTATGCTGAACTTATTCTTAAGAAATGTCCAGAAATAAATGTTAACCTTAGAGAAACTAATGGAGATACACCTTTAATTATTGCTAGTCAATTGGGTAATTCATATTTAATTGATGTTTTATTAAGATATAATGCAGATACAACTATTATTAGTGAATGTCATAATACAGCATTATTTGTAGCAATTTATTACTATCATAGACATAATGATTTATCCATTATTCGATCACTATTAGAACATGGTTCTAATCCTAATGAAATTTGTCAATATTCTCATACTGCATTAATGATGGCTTGTAAAAATGAACTTTTAGAAGTGGTTTCTCTTTTATTAGATTATCATGCTGATCCTAATATAAGTAATAATGAAGGTCATACTGCACTTTCTATTGCATGTATGTATGGTAATCATCAAATTGTTAATTTACTTTTAGATACCAAAAATGTTGATATTAATCATCAAAACAATCATGGTGATACTCCATTAATGATTGCTTGTGAAAATGGATTTGGAAGTATAGTCAGTTTACTTCTTCAATATAATGCAAATATTTATGTTAAAAATCAATATCATCAAACGGCACTTCATATAGCTTGTAATAAAGAATTAAATCCTATTATCATTCAATTTTTAGAATATAAAAAAAAATTAGATTTTTTAGATGAAGATGATTTCTTTTTATCACCCTATCAAACCTTAAAACTTAGTGGTAATACTATCTTTTTAAGTATTGTAATGGATTATGAAATTTCTTATTTAAAAGAATTAATTAATAATTATAATAATGAAATGACAATATCTATTGAAAGTACTTTATTTTCTGAAAAATATAATTGTGATTTAAATAATGATAAAGATAATATAATAGAAAAAGAAGAAGAGAAAAAAGAAAAGGAAAAGGAAGAAGAAAAAGAAAAAGAAAAAGAAAAGGAAAAAATAAATAATATAAAGAAATTTAAAAACTTGTGTCATAAGGATATTATTACATCTTTGAATAAAAAATTATCGATTATAGAAAATCAAAAAGAATGCTTAACAGAATATAAACAAATTATTATAGGAGAATATTCACATAAGATGAATACTTTTCCTATAGAACGTTTACATGAATATTTTATTTATTCTACTATTTTTCTTAATACAGATTTTATTTTTAAATTTTTAGAATTGACAAAATATAATAATGTAAATGATAAGGAAGAAAATGCAAATGCAAATGCAAATGCAAATGCAAATGAAAATGAAAATGAAAAAGATGAAAAAGATGAAAAAGAAAAAGAAAAAGATGAAAAAGAAAATGAATTATTATTGTTATCACAAAAAATTAATATAAATTATCAAGATAGTGATGGTAATACAGCATTACATTATATTTGTAGTCATAAAAGTCAAAAAAAGAATTTAATTATTTCAATTATCAAGCTATTTATTCAACATCATGCAGATATTAATATTCCTAATCATAATGGATTTACTCCATTAATGTATGCTTGTCAAAATAATAATAAAGATGTTGTAAAACTTCTAATAAATCATCAAGCTGATATTAATGCCATTAATCATAATCATCAAACAGCAATTATGTTGGCTTGTTTAGAACCATGTCAAGAAACTATTAATATACTTATTGAAAATGGTGCAGATTTAGATATTCAAGATACCATTCATCAAGATACAGTTTTAACTATGGCTTGTAAATATTATCAACATTCTAATATTATTAAAGATTTAATTATACGGGGGAAAGCAAATATTAATTTAGCTAATGCTGAAGGAAATACACCATTAATATTAACTTGTCAAAATGATATTTTTAATATTTCAAAACTTTTAATTGATTATGGTGCTGATGTTAATGCACAAAACAAATTAGATCATACTTCACCTCTACTTATTACTATTAATAATTGTAATTATTCTTTGATGAAATATTTATTAGATCATCAAGCTGATATAAATATTATGAATAGTAAAGGTGAAACCCCATTAATTGCTGCTTGTAAAACAAATAATAAATATATAGCTGAGTATTTATTAACAAGGGAACCTAATAAAGAAATTAAAGATATTGAAGGTCATACTGCTAAAGATATTATTGATATGAATAATTATCATTTCATTAATAATCTTTAAAAAAATAAAAATTTTAAAAAAAAATAATATAATATATCTAAATAATATATCTAATATATTTAATAATGTATATACATTAATTAATCAAATTATAACAAAAAATAATAAAATGAAATGAAATGAAAAATAAAAAAAAAAAAAAAAAAAATTAATAACACATATATAGTATATAGTTTATTATTTTATCTTATTTAATATTTAATATTAATTAATTTATAAATAATAATAATAATATTAATTGTAAAAAAATAATACAAAAATAAATATATTACTATTATTAATTATCTATCATATATTTACACATACATATTACACATAAATTTATATATAATTATAATTTATATAACAAAATTACTTTTTAAAAAACAAACAAACAAACAAAAAAAAAACAAAAAAAAAAAAAACTATCTATATATTAAATAAAATATATTGAATTATTTAATTATTAAAAATAATTTATTATTATTATTATTATTTTCTTTTTAAATATTTTGTTCTATATACGAGTATCATGGTATTAATTTTAATTATTGTTAAAGTTGTTTTGGAGATTTCATATATACACTCAATGATTTTGTATTATAAAAAATTGTATAAATAAATATTAACAACTTTTGGAAATAAATAATAAAAATATGAATCTATATGTAATATATATATTATATAAAGATTTAATAAAATTTATATATAATTATAAATATAATTTATATTATATATATATTTTTATTTTAAAATATATATATATATAGGATATGCAAAATGAAAAGTAAAAAATTTATTTATATTATCTATAATTATTTAAAAGTTTATAAATAGATTTATAAGAATCTTTTAAACCATATTCATAATAGTATTTATAATTTAAATTATCAATAGTTTCTTCATTTTTATTAATATTATGGCAATCTGCACCATGATTTATTAAGTATTCTATAATTTCAAAATTACGACATTTTATTGCATAAACTAATGGTGTATTTCCATTTTCGTCTTTTATATTAATAATGAAATTATTTTCTATTAAGATATTTAATAAATCTAATCGATTATCAATAATAATTTTATTTATGAATTCGCAGGTAAAATCATTGACATTATTTTTTACTAAATATTCAAATATCTTAGTTTTCCCGGTTTTCGAAGAATTAATTAATACATTTATATTATTTTCATTTTTAAAATTAAGTGTTGCACCACATTTTACTAAATATTTAACAATATCTATTCTGTTTAATTCAATAGCATACATGACAATAGACTGATTACGATTTTTAATGAAAAAATTAATATTTGCTCCATTTTTAATAAGTAACATGACTACTGATAATGATTTTTTTTGAATCGCATATACTAAAGCTGAATTTCCTTCTTTATCTACAAAATTAACATCTGAACCTCTTTCTATAAGACTAGCAATTTTAAAACTAATATTTAAATAATAATAAGATATTTTAGATTTTTCTTTATTTATAGAAGAATTCATACTTTTAATAATTGAAATTAATGGAGTTTCACCTCTTATATTAGGTTTATTTAATAATAAGTTTTTATTATCAATTAAAAGAGAAACAAGATCAGAACATTTATTTATTGCTATATCAAATGCTGAATTACCATATTTATCAATATAATTAAGATCTGCGCCATTACTAATTAAATATTTAGAAGTTTCTATATCATTATTAACTATAGCATAATAAAGTATACTATTTCCATTAGCATCCTTTTTATTAATATCTAAATATTTTACTAAAAATTTAAAAATATCTTGATATTCCATTTTATAGGAAAGCGTTAAAGGAGTATTACCATTGATATCAATAATATTCATATCAATATTATTTTTAATACCGTATTTAATTAATAATATGACACTATCAAAATCATTTTTATTAATAGCTTTTATTAATGGATAATTTCCACTAGCGTCTTTCTCATTAATTTTAATATTTTGTTGAAATAAATATTTAATAAATTTAATATTATAATTATATTTATCAATAACTAAGGATAAAAGTGATGTTCCATTTTTATTTTTGGTATTACCATCAGCACCTTTTTCTAATAAATACTTAAATATTTCAATACTATTAGCATAAAATGCGGTTATGATTGGATATTCATCATTTCCAACTTTATTATTAATATTAATGTCATATTTAAATTTTTCATTTTCCATCAAATATTTAACTAAATTTAAATTTTTAGTTTCAATTGCCATACTTAAAATAATATTTAATTGTTTATTATAATTATTTTGATTATCATTATTATTATTATAGTTATTATATTCTTCCAAAGAGGTTGGTTTATTAAGAGATTTTTCAATTAATAATTTCATAATCTTCATATTATTATTTTCACTTAATTCCAATAAATTTTTTCCAGAAATTAGACTTTTAAAACTAAAAGAATCATAACTCAGTATATTTCTTACAAAATCATAATCATTTAATTTTACTGCTTTTTCTAATATATCGTATAAATTAATTCTACGAAATATAATTTCTGGTTCACTACCATCATTTTCAGTTATTATTTTTAGAGCTTCATAATTTTCTTCTTTTGTAGCATCACCATAATAACTTTCATAGGTATAATCTTTAATTCTTAATTTATTCTTTTCTTTAATAATAATATTTTGTAATTGTTGATGAGATAAGGGTATTTTATTATTATAAATTTTAAGTATATTTAAAATAAAAGTTTTATCAAAAATATAATGTTTAAATATTATTTCTAAAAATTTATTTTTAAATGACCTTATAAATTCAAAGATTAAATCTGAATTTAAATTATTAAATAAGTAATAAGTGTCAAAACCATGATCTAAAATATATTTTAAATTTTGATTATTAAGTTTATCATGTTTATATAGGTAAGTGATAATATCACCATCATCTTTATTATTTATACTATAATTTATATCTGCTTTATCTTTTAATAATAAATCTGCTATATCAAATTTATTTTTTATAAGAGCAGTAAAAATAGGAACTTTATCTTTTTCATTTTCATTTATAACATAATTTAAATTATCATAAATATCTTGATTAAGAATAAATTTAATTATTTCATTGGATGCATTATTTTCAATAGAATAGATTAGTATATCAAAATTATTATTTTTTAATTCTTTTAAATTTATATCTTTTTCTATAATATAATTTTCAAATCTAGTTTTATTATTACTTTTAATTATCTCTAATAATTCTTTGTGTTTTTCTTCATTAAAATTAGAATTTCTATTCTCCATAATGAAATAATAAAAAAATTTTTTTTTCTATTATTTTTTTTTTTTTTTAAAAAAAATAAAATAATATATTCAACAATATTTAATAATAAATAATAACTGATAGTATATATAATAATGAAAATAATAATTATCAAAAATTTACAAAAAATAAGCACATATAAATATTAAAAAATAAAAGAATAAAATAAAAAAAAAAAAAAAAAAGAAAACATTTTTTTTTATTATATGCAAAGTATGTTGTTTAATAATAATTAATATAAAGTTGTTTTTTAATTTAATTTAATTAAAACAATCTAATGAAATATACTTATTAAATTCCACATATAAATGAATTTGAATTTGTCATTTTATCTTTTTTCAGAAAGTTAATTTCATAATAAAATATTTATATTAATATATAAATTTTATATTTTGATTTTAATATAATATTTTATAAAAATTTTGTGTTTTACATTGATGTGTTTACTATTAAAAATATATATATTAAAAATTAAACAAAAAAATTTTTTTTTAATTTTAAAAATATTATTAGTTAAATAAAATTAAAAACATTGAATAAATAATATTTAAAAATTTAATTAGTTTTCACTCTTTTATATGGGAAAAAATTATCAATATTCTTTCAAATTGATATGATAATCAAGAAAAGAAATTTTTTTCACTTTTATTATTATAAATTTCTTATACATATATAATTAATATGGTATATTTAATTTTAATATTAGAAATGAAAAATAATAATATAATAATATAAATATAAAAAATATTAGAAATAAAAAATAATTAAAAAAAAAAAAAATAAAAATAAAAATAAAAATAAATATATAATAAAATATTAACAATTTAATAATAGTATATTAAAAACTTCATATATAATTAATGATTTTATACTTTAATAAATTTTTGTTAATTGAAAATCATATATAATATGATTTTCAATTAACAAAATTTATTAAATATTTTTTTTTTTTTTTTTTTTAGTTTTTCTTAATTAAATATTATAAAAACGATAAAATATAGAATATATTAATTTATTTTATTATAATGATTATAATAAAATTACAAATAATATAAATAATAACATTGGTCATAATAAAAACAAATAATTATAATTTGAAATATCAATTAATAAAAGCTTAAAGAATAAAATATTTAACCGTTATATATATATATAATATTTACTCCTCTCCTTTTTTATAGTAAAAATAGTTGTATTTTTTTTTTTTAAAACTATACATTTTTCTCAATATTTAAAAAAAAAAATATAATTACTTTCTTAATTATATTTTAGTATTTGTAATATATATTATATGTGTATAATATGTAAAAAAAAAAAAAAAAAAAAAAAAAAAAAGAGTCAAAAAACAATTACATAATAAACATGATAGTATACATTTATTAATAATATATACAGTATAATAAAAATATGTTGAATATTATTTTGTTAAGATTTATTATTGTTTTTTATATATTATATATATATTATTTATTTTTTTAATAATCTTATATAATCTTTGTTTTTTTTTATAAAAAAAATTTATTTGGCTTTTCAAAATGTAAGATAATTTTTTTTTTTTTTACTAAAGACTGTTCATTCTAATATTTGGGAATTCTAATATTCGAAAAATAGCACCTTGAATAATACCCACAAATAGTGGATGTGCAGTTACAACTGTAAATTCTAGGGTATTATAAACATACCAAAAAGCATATCCTATTTTAATAATTATTATTTTTATATTATAATAAATAAAATGCTTAATAACTAAACAAAAAAAAAAAAAAAAAAAAAAAAAAAAGGAATTAATAAAATATATTTTAATTACCACATAAATATCCATTAATAATTCCTGTCAAACCACCATAAAATGCATACATTACAACAATTATTGGTATATATCTTTTCTTTTTAATTGAAATAAACGTGAACAAGGAACTTAAAGCACATATTCCTGAATTAATATACATTGACCAGAGAATTATGAAATTTATAACATCTTTGATTTATTTTATTTTTATTATTAATATTATATATATATATATATATATATATATAGAAGCATATATTTATAATTAGATTTTAAATTAATATTTAATTATTATAATTATTATTAAATAATACTTTTTATATAACTAATAATGATAATAAAGTTTATTACCAGTTTTATAATAAAGTACTTTTCTATTTTCGAAATTATCATATGGAATTGCTAATGAAGGCCAAGAAGGTGTTGTATAATTTTCAGGTATATTACTTTCCATTTTTTTTTTTTTTTAAATACACTTTTATAATCAACACTATTTTGCTGCTTATAATAAAAAAATTTAATATATATATATATATATAATTTAATATAATTTAAAAAAGTTTATTAATAGTATTAATAATAATCACAGATTAGTTTATATAGATTATAAAATATTAAAATTTAAATTAATAATATAATACTGACATTTTTTAAAAAAAAAAAAAAAAAAAAAAAAAAAAAAATTATTCTTTTATACATTAATAATCTAGAATCCTAAATTACATAAAGAAAAATTAAATATATTTGAAGTATTAATATGTCAGGTAAAGAGGAAAGCTCTTCAAAAAAAAGAAGTTTACCACAAACAACAACTTCATTTCCATTAGCTAGAGTAAAACGTATAATGAAAGAAGATAAAGATGTTATTCAATGTAGTAATGAATCAGTTTTTCTAGTGTCTCTTGCAACTGTACATTTTTATTTATACTATTTATTTATTTATTTATTTTTTTTTTTTATAAATATATTTATTTTAGTTTGACAAAATTTAGTCATTTAATATTTATTATATATTAAAAAAATAATAATAATATTA
>MCFG01000008.1:127500-160000 GCA_002104895.1 Anaeromyces robustus | reverse complement strand
TAAATGGTAAAATATCAAATTCTGGTGTATCAAGAATATCAACTTTGAAATATTTAAATTTCTAATATAATATTAAATGATATAATATTTTAATAAACAATTTAAAACTTATTGTTATATACAATAATTTAATAAAAATATTATTTTATTTATTATTAAATTACATGTTCAAACATATTAGGTATTCCAGTTCCAACATTAACAATATGTGTTATTCCTTTTGAATTTAATATTTCTTCTTCTGCTGCAGCATCCTGTGAGCCAATAAAAAGATTTTCTACAACCTTTTTTTTTTTTTTTTTTTTTTAATTTTTATAATAAAAAATATTTTAATATAATAATGAATGAAAATAATAAAAATATTCATATGAATATTCAAATATATATATATATATTATAGTTCTTTATATACTTCACAACAGTCAGTATCAGGATTTGTATCAACTACATATCCATTGGATTTATTTGATAATTCTTCTACAACGCCATTTTTTTCTTTGAACTTAAAAAAAAAAAAAAAAAAAAGTTTATTTATCAATAATTTTTATATTTTTTTTTTATTACAAGAATTATATATCTATAAAGTATTTTTATTAACAATAATGTAAAACAATCATTTAATAATTACTTTTCTTCCTGTAATTGTTGTATTAATTGTTTCTACTTTTCTAAGTGAAGCCCTTCTTATAGCAAATGTATCATTAAAGGGCTTCATAGCTAAAAGTTCGTCCAACTTTTTTTTGCTTATACCCAAATTTGTACAATTCTCCTCCATTTTAACAAAGTAGTATTTATTCAAATTTTTATAATAAAATGAGATTTGCAAAGATTTTTTTTTTTAATTATATAATAGAGTACAATATATAATAATTATTAAAAAAGGTATGTTTATTTTATTGTTTTTTCTTTTCTTTTATTTTATATTTAAATTATTGACTTTGTATTCCTTTTTGTAAAATAATTTCCGGATTGATGTAATATTTAATTTATTTATGCGTTTTCTATATTTGTTATTATTAAAGTTTATTGCTTTATTATTTATTATTTTTTCTTGGTTATAATAAAAATATTAAGAAAATAATAACCTTAAGAAAAAAAAAAAAAAATTATTATATGATTATATATTGTATATTGTGTATTAAAAATAAAAATTATAATTTTTATTGATAAATGATGTTTATTAAATTATAATACAGTTTTGAAAAGATTTGGAGAAATTATCAATTATTAATTATAATTAAAATATTAAGCTTTTATTTCATTATTTAGTGAACAGAACGTTTTTCTTTATTTTATTATTATTATTTTCCTTTCAATATTATTATTCGTTTTTCTTTGTATAATTTTATTTTTGTTTATTTATTATTTATCTATTTATTATTAAAAAATATTCTTTAATAATATTATTATACTATTAAAGAATATTATATTATTAAAATAAAAAAATCATAAATATTCAATTTTAAATAAATGTATATAAATAAAATAAAATGGTTAATGTTATTGTTAAGTATTAATAATAAATTATTGTAAGGATTATTAATATTTTTAAATGAATTACCTATGTTATATTATTACATTCATTTATCACAAATAATATTGAAGTTTTCTTTTTTTTTATATTTAATATTATTAATGTATTAAATATTTATTATTTTATATTCATATTTCTTTTATTATATAACTATTATTTATATTTTTTTTAACTTAATTAATATTTTTTATATATACATCTTTAAAAGTTGTATATATATAAATTTATAGAATTTTATTTTTTATTTTTTTTTTCTTGAAAAAAAAAAAAAGA
Organism: Anaeromyces robustus; assembly: GCA_002104895.1. Classification (NCBI taxonomy): domain Eukaryota; kingdom Fungi; phylum Neocallimastigomycota; class Neocallimastigomycetes; order Neocallimastigales; family Neocallimastigaceae; genus Anaeromyces; species Anaeromyces robustus. The sequence goes on along the minus strand of MCFG01000008.1, from coordinate 158,193 downwards.
AGAAAATTGAGAAAAAGTATAATTCTGTAAAGGTATTATATTTTATTTTATATTTAAATATGTATTTATATATATTTTTATTACAAGTATAGATATATTAATATATTATTGTTATTATATTTAATAAATACAAAAGATATTTTATATATAAAAATAACAACAATAATATAAAGTATTATTTTTATTTCCTGTAATTACTTATATATAAAATATATATTACAAATATAAAAATTTTGTAATGATTAAAAAAAAAAAGAAACAAAAGAATATTAAATTATCTTTACAAAAAATAAATCATATTTTTAATAAATAAAATAAAATGAAAAAAAAAATATCTTTTTTATATAATTATAATTATATTTATATTTTAATGATTCTTTTTTTTTTTTTAATTAAAAGATTTAATAATTAAATAATAAATATTCTTTTTTAAAAGTTACTTAATAGTATATTTAATTATTATTTATATTATTTATTATATTAAAATTTTTTTTAAAAAAAAAAAAAAAAAATAAATATTATTAATTAATAATATTATTAATAATTATATTTATTATTAACTAGTATTAAAATTATTATATATAATATTATATATATTTTATTATATTCTGTTTTTATTTAAATATTATTAGAAATATTTTATTATTTCTTAATATTAAATAGAGTTTATATTTATATTTTATATTTTATATTTATATTTATTAATCAATTATTTATTTTTTTTATTTTATTTTTTATATTTTATTTTTTTATTCAAATGTATAGAATATTTATTAAAAATAAATTAATATAAATATATATTAATATATGCATTTAATTACATTGTATTACATTCCATACAATGTATGAATATAAAATGGTATGAAAAATTACCAGTATTTAATAATTATTTATATAAATATTTATTTATTTTATTTATTTATTTATTTATTTATTTATTTATTTATTTATTTTATTTATATATATATTTATTTATTTATATATTTATTTTATTTATATATAAATATTTATTTATATATTTATTTATTTATTTTATTTATATATGTATTCATTTATTTATTTTATTTATATATATATATTTATTTATTTATAATAATACTATTAATACTATTAATAATAGTAATAATAATAATAATACTATCAATAATATTATTAATCATACTATTATATAACAATAATAAAAACGTTCCATTTTTTTATTTGTAGTAATGTATATATATATATAACACTTTTATTTTATCAAATAAATAAGGAATATAGGAGTATATCCAAAACAAAATACTCTTTGTTTAATATTTTATATATGCAATTTTATTATATTAAAAAAAACTATTTTACAAAAAAAAAAAAAAATGTTTATCAATAAGCATATGAACTAGTGGTAGATGATTATTTGATTATTTGTATTTAATGCTATTAAATTTACATACAAATAATAATATATATTAGATATCATTGCAAGAGTTACCGTTTAATTAAAATATATATAACATGGTATATTATATAATATTATTTACAATATTAAAATAAATATATTTCTTTATTTGTATACAAATAATCCATATACAAATAAATATATTATAAAACCATTAAAATAAAATTATTAATAAATAATTAATATATGATTTGTATATGTTATTATTAAATAAATAAATAAATAAATAAATAAATAACTGTTTTATTATATACATTATATATATAAACAATTAAATTTTTTTGAATATTAATATACTATATATTATATTATATTATATTATATTATATAATATAATGAAATAAAACATAATTATAAATTTTAAATATAATTTAAAATTATATATTATTTAATAATACATAAAAAACAGGATAAACAATATTAACTTATATAAAATTTGTTTCATATGAATTAAATATTAATATAAAGAATTTCAAAAATGAAAATTAACCTGCTTCATAGCTTATTTTTTTTTTTCTTTAATTTTTTTTTATTGGTTTTATTTTTATTGTTTATAAATAATATATTAAATGACATATTAACATATTATTATTACTAATATGGTATATATATATACTATAATGCTTTTTTTTTTTTTTTTATATTTTATTATCTATACTATACATCATTTAAAGTTTTTTAATGTTGACAATTTATATACTAATTGTATACAAATTATATATATATAAATGTATTTTATATATAATAAATAATTAATGTCATTAAAAGTCCGAAAGAATATTAAATTTAATTGAATATTTATTAACTAAAAAACTTTTAAACAGAAAAATGTATAATAAACTTAATAATAAAGCAATGTTCTTTAAAAAAATAAGAAAGAAAGAAAACATATATAAATATTTTAGATAATTTTAATATTAAAATTGTATTTATTTAAATATGATTAAATTGTTCATAATATTAATTTATATGTAACAAAATTTATATAATAATATTAAATCAAAAAAAAAATTATTACATAATTTTAATATTATTAATTTTTAAAAAATATTTTTCTATCAAATTTTTTTAATTAATCATATAAACTTAATTATACTATAATTATTAAAAATTATATATTATATTGGTTTAATATAAAACAAAAAAAAATTACAAAAAATTTATATTTTACATTACTATCAATATATTTACAAATATACTTAATATTTACTTAAAAGAATATACAGAAAAAAAAAAGATGAATATAAAAAATAATAATGAAAATGAAACTTTAAATGAAAATAATGTTTTAAATATAAATAAACAAAATGAATATAATAAATTACCTTATTCGGTTATTGCTGCATATGACGGATTAATACTTGATAAAAATGACATGAAATGTATCTATAATAAATTAAAAAAAATAAAAGCAAATATTAATAGAAGTAATATGGATGAAATAAAGTAAACATATTATAAAATATTTTTCGTAAATTCATAAATTTGTTTGTTTGTTCGTTTTATTTTATGCTCTATTTTGTATTTTAACTATTTAATATAATTATATATATTTAACAATTGTTTAGATTAATTCTTATATCAAAATTACATCTAAAACTTCCTATATCTAGAAAAAATCAATTAGAGCATTTAACTCAACCATATACCAATGATCAAATTTCATCAATACAAGAAGAAAATGATATGAATAGAAATTTAATAACACTTCAATATTACTTGGATATGATATGATATCCTTTTTTTCCTTTTTTTTTTCTTTTTTTTATTATAATAATAAATTAAGTTATATTTTAATAAGATGAATTCTTAACTTTTATCAAAAAAAAAAAAAAAAAAAAAAAAAAAAAAATAATAATAATAATAATGATAATTTTTTTTTTCAAATATATATATTCAAAATTCTGTCATATTAATACTTACGGGTATAGTATTTACTTAACAAAATGGCAATGTTCTAGTTGGTTTAATATTTTTAAAACAACACATGATAAATTTATAGGTAAATCTATATACAATAATATATTATTACATATATTTTACTAATACAATTATTTTAATTAATTAAAAAAAAAACAAAAAAAAAAGAATTTATAAATGGAAATAATAATGACCCATCGACATATAAATCACACTGTTTAAATATTTTTAAAAATGAATTATTTTATTATTGTAATCCAAGAACTGTTACGTTATATTTAAAAGAATGTGAAAATAATAAAACTAAAGAAAACAATACTGATTTAAGTTTTGATAATGATAATTTAGAAGAAGTTCTTTTGTCTAATAGATATGTCAAACCAGGTATTTTTGATTCCATACTTCCTCCCCTTTCCAAATCTGAAGAACAAAATACTGAATTAAGTTCTTTGTCATTGAATAAAAGTAATATTTTAAATACTTCGATAAATAGCCAATCTTTGAAAAATATTAACAATAATTCATATAATAATAAAGATCAAGTAAAAATTAGTAATAATACTTTGAATTCAAATAATTCAATTTCATCAAATAAATACAGTAAAAATGAAGAAAATATCAATAATAGTAATACTAATATTATAAAAGATGAAAGTGAAAGTATAATTAACGATGAAGGGGATAATTCTGAAATAGAATTTGAAGAGGATGATGATGAAAATAAAGATCTTTATATTTTTGAATATAATATACCTAGAACATTTAATTCATTGCAAATTGAAAATCTTGCAAGATTCTTTTTAAAAACGTAAAAGATTTTAATAATATATTAATATTTTTGTTATTAATCATTATTAATTATTATTATTATTATTGTTATAATTATAATTATTATAATTGTTATTATTATTAATATTATTATTATTATTATTATTATTATTATTTATTTATTTATTTATTTATTTATTTATTTATTTATTATTTATTATTTATTATTTATTATCATTATTATGATTATATTTCATAAATATAAAGTTATATCCAACATATTAATATAATAGCATATGTATTTTCAAAGCCGCAAGGAAATATAATAACAAATTATAAAAAATCAATTGTTATACCACCATCATTTGAAGAATTAGAACATGGTATTCTTGCTGAAGAATGGCCAAATTGGGTTCAAGAACAAGAAAATATAATAATTAAAAAGAAGAAAGAAGAAGAAGCTGTATGTTGTCTTTATATTAAGATAATACTAATATTTTATATCTGTTTGTTTTAATAATAATAATAATATTATTATTATTGTTATTATAAATAGGCAATTGAATTGGAAAGAAAAAAGAATGAAGAAAGATTATTAAAGGAAAAAGAATTATTGGAAGAAGAATTAGCAAAACAAAAATTAAGTGAAACTCAAAATAGTATAATTAATAGTAAGATAGAATAATTATATCTTATATGATTTATTATTATTATTATTATTATTATTATTATTATTATTATTATTTTTATTATTATTATTATTATTATTATTATTATTATTATTATTATTATTATTATTATTATTTTTATTATTATTATTATTATTATTATATTTTTTTTAATTATAAAATATAATATATTGGTATATATTATTAGATTTAATATCTATATTATATCAACCTTCCAATAAAAATATTAGTGAATTTCCAGTTATCCCGTTAATAAAACAAATAGAAGAAAAAGAAGAAAAAAGTAACGAAAATGAAAATATAGTAAATACTTCTCCTGTTGAAAATAAAGAAGAACATGAAGAAAATAACTCAGAAACTAACCTTAATAATAATGATAATGATGATGATTTTAATACAAAATTATTCAAAATTTCAAATCCAAATTTCAGAAAGAGTTTCCTCGATCTCTGGAAAAAACAAGTATCAGATAGAGAACAACAACAAAAAGATTTAGTATATCAACTTAATTTCGAATTACAAAGAAAGAATGATAGTTTACAATTTGATTTAAGTGAACAATCTCTATTAAAATTAGAAAATAGTAGACAAGAATTAATGAAAAAAATAAAAGAAATTACTGGTGAAGATGAATCTAAAAAATTAAAATATGTTTATGATCCTAATCAAGTTGAAACTATAATTCAAAATTCTGAACTGTTAAAAGAACAATATTTTACTCAGTTGCAAAAATATATTGAAGAAATAATTACAACAAATATTCAACATATTAATGAACGTATAGAAAATGTAAACAATGAATTAGAAAAATTAAGAGGTAATAAAGAAGAAAAAACTAATACAAATAAAAAAGGTGGAAAAGATGATAAAAAAACAACTAATAATAATAAAGCACCTTCTAAAAAAGAAGATAACAAAAAAGCAAAAGCAAATACCAAAAAGAAATAAAATTATATTATCAATATAAATATATATATTATTCATAATATATTTAATTAATTTATTTCGAAAAAAAAATAACAATAATTAATATATGTATATATATATTAATATAATACTCTTTTCAAACCTATATATTAAAAAAGAGTAATAGAATAAATAAAAAAAAATAATTATTTTTTAATAAATGATCAAAATAAAAAAAAATATAATAAATTAATAAATAATTATCACTATTATTATATTTTATTATTATTATAATTATTATTATTATTATTTATTTATTTATTTATTTATTTATTCTTTGATTTATTTATTTTTTATTATCATTTATAGTAGTTAATAGTAGTTAATAGTAGTATTAATTATTAAATTGTTTACAAATATCAAAAGTATAAACATTTTTAAACTTTTTAGAGTTACATACATTTAATCAATTTTATTGATATTGTATATTACAATATAATGAATAATATAAATTTTGAGTATACAATAACAATATATATAATATATAAAGATATATAAAAGAATTTATAGTTTAAAAAAAAAAAAAGTAAACAAATATCGAAGATTCATATTAGAAAAAAAAAAAAGTTATGATTGTAATTTATTTTAAATTATATAAAAAAATAAAAAAAATAAAATAAAAAAAAAAATTATATTAATTTTGTTGAAATAAAATATAATATATATAATATTATTATAAATCGAAATGAAAGTAAATATACATAATATTAGGTAATTAATATATTAATTATAATATGATTATTCATTACACAAAATATTTATTTAATTTTCCTTTATCATTACTCTTCATTATCCATAAAATAAAATATTATTAATTTTCTTTTTCATGTTTTTATTAATAAATTTATATTATAAGTATAATATTATATATTATACTATGTTTTTCTATAAAAAATATTTATTCATTATCAGAATGTACAGTTGATTCCAATAATATATGTACACTAACTAAAGGATTGAAATTATTAAATCAAGGTAAATATTGTATCGTAGGTTCAAAAATTTATTATGGTAACAATAGTACTGGAGGTTGTGCTCTTGCCACCACTATATCTAAAAAAGGTTATTATTTTTTTAAAAATAATGAAATTATAACAAATGCTGATTCAGATCCAGATTCTGGTTATAATTGTGTAAATAATTCATTATGTACAATAATTGAAGAAAATGGAATATATATTAATGAATTATCTAAAAGTAATGTTGTTTCTTATGTTAAAAATGGTTCAAGTGTATCCATTGCTATAACAAAAAATTGCTCTTTTTTAACTAAATTAGAATTTCCTTTATTAATAAATTGTGATTTAATAAATGGTTGTAGTACTAAAAATTATGCTTCAATAAATGATGTTTTTATTAATGGACTTGGTAATGGGTTAAATAAAGCATTAATTATATGTAGTGATTCAGATCAATGTAAAACAATTACTCCAGAAATAAATACTTATTATACTAGTAGTACGGATAAAGATGGATTGATTGAATGTAATAAAGAGGGTTGTAAAAGTTTAGATTTTAGTTTAGTTACTAAAAATTCATATTATATTAATGATGGTAATAATAAGGATTATAAACAACTTATTTATTGTAATGATCAAAATTCAAAATGTGAAACTATAAAAGGTATTAAAAATTTTTTAATTAATGAAGCAGATAAAACCACATTAATTGAATGTACTACTAATAAGGAAACTAATGAAATGAAATGTTCAATTATAGAGGGAAAAGAGAATTATTTTTATTTAAATGGAGCTGTAACAGATTCATTAGATGATGCATTAATTCAATGTGATTCAGAAAAATGTTCGTATTATACACCTACAACGGGTTATTACTTAAATGGAAAAGTTTCAGATTTATCTAATGCTTTAATTTATTGTAGTACATCGTCTTGTTCTGTAACTGAGGGTAAAGACAACTTATATTATATAAATAATGCAGGTGATGAGTTAAAGAAAGGATTAATATATTGTAATAATATTGATTTATGTTCCACAATTGATTCTACTCAAGATTCATTTTATTTAAGTGGAATTATGGATGGTTTGGATAATGCTTTAATATATTGGGATAATAACTCTGTACCTTATATATTAAATGGTATTACCGATTCATATTATATTAATGCAGCTACTACAAATTCAACAAATGCACTAATTAATTGTGATACAAACGGATGTTCTACTATCAGTGGATTTGCTGATTCCTATTATATTACCAAAACATATGAAAAAAGTACAAGTAATAAACCAATTTTTAAAACTTTAATCTATTGTAATAATAAACAATTTTGTGAAAATGTAACTGGTGAAATAAATTCCTATTATTTAAATAGAGTTGCTACTGGATTAGATGAATCCCTTATTTTCTGTGATGCTATATCATCTTCTATTGTGTGTTCATCTGTTCTTCCTGCAAAAATTAATCCTGGATATTATATAAATTCTGGTAAAATGGCAAATTTATATCCTTTAATTACATGTGATGATTATAAATGTAGAACTCATAAAATAAAAACAGAAATTAGTCCAGGTTTTTATATTAATGCCGGAGATTCATCTAATGTCATCATTATTTGTGGAGATAAATGTTATAGTACAAATGTTTTAAATTTACAAGAATTAGGAGGTTATATTTATAAAGATTCCGTTTTAGGTTTTTATTATAATAACACAGTAACTTTTGGAAGTACCACAAGCACTTCTATAGATTATTTTTATAATGTTAAAATTCCTAATGGTAATACTTTCCCAACGGTTACTGATGAGAAAGAAACTGTTTTTAAAGTTTCAAAATATTCAATTACAAGAGTAGTTGTAGATGGAATATTATCTATTGGAACTAATAATCAGTTAACTTCAGATGAAATTAAATTTGGAATATCTCAAAATAAAGTTTTTAGTTGTAATAGTGATAGCATGACATGTACTTTAATTAATTCATGTATTACAAACGGGTTTTATTTAGATAAACTATCTAATGTTGGATATTATTGTGATAGTAATCAGTTAACACCTTTATCTCATGAAGGATACTATATTGATAGTAGTCGATTAGTAGGAAATAATACACCTTATTTAATTTACTGTAATGTATTAAATGAATGTATGCCTGTAGATAATCCAAATTATTATTATTTAAATGCTGGAGTCAATTATATGCCAAAAGCTCAATTAACTTCTTCTTCAACCTTAAAAAATGAAAAAAATTTGATCTATTGTAATTCTAAAAATTGTAATACATTGGTTTCTACTACAGGTTATTATGTTGCTGGTATAAGTTCGGTAGATACAGTAACTAATCGTTTAATATATTGTATGGATAACAGTTGTAATAATCCAAGACCAATATCCAATTATGCCTATTTCATTAATAATGGTGTTGATAATAATTTAAAACCATTAATTTTGTGTGATAAGAATATTTGTAGTACACAAGCTTTTAAATCTGGTTACTTTTTGGCAGAAAATAAAAATAAACTTATTTCTTGTGATGGATTATCCTGTAAAGAAATCAATGCTTCATCTGGTTATTATCATTATGGTGGACCTCAAATTTCTACAAAATATATTATTCAATGTGAAAATCAACTCTCTTCAGAATTAGAATGTGAATTAAAAGAAGGTCAACCAGGATTTTATGTATCTAATATATCAAATGTTTTAATTAATTGTAATAAAAGTCAATGTCAATCCTTTACTGCTAAAAATGGTATTTTCCGATCAGCAACAACAACAAAATCTTCGTCTTCTTTCATAACAAAAAGAGATTTAGTAACTGTTAATAGATTCCAAAAAAGAGATAAATCCATAGATATTTATAATTTAATTATTTGTGATGAAGATGGATGTCATGAACTTTCTTCTACTGAATTATCACAAGTTCCAATTTGTACTTATTCTAATGATAAATGTTATATAGATTTACCTACATCTTCAGTAAATATGAATAAATTTACCTCTATTTATGCCGGTGGTTATTGTACTAGTTCTGATCGCAGTCAAATTTATTTTGCAACAAATAATATTGATATTAAAAATAAATCTACTGAAAATGAAGATTCATTATCAATTGTAACTAAAACAACAAATTGTATAGAAGTAGGTAAAAAATACAGTAATAATTATTTTGTTTATGGAAATATTATTTATAAATTAGATGAAGCTAGTATCTTCGAATTGAGAGATCCAGGTTATTATTTCATTAATACAAATACTAATACTTTAGCTTCTTCTATAGATATCAGTAGTTATAACGATATAAATACTAAACTTTTTAAATGTACCGAGAATGGATGTTCAACTGTAAAAAGACCTGAAAATACGGTTTACTATACAGACATTAATAAAAAAATAATTAAATATGATATTTCTACTGATAAATATTTCTTTATGAAAGATATTATATGTATTTATAATAATGAAAAATGTACACCAAATTCAAATATGAATAATCAAAATATATGTATTACTTATAAAGGTGAATTAGTATTAACATCTTCTGAAATTAATTCTTATGAATCAGGTACATGTTATAAAGCTAGCGATATATCTACATCTATTTATGGTTATTCTAACAATTTATATTTTATGGATTCCAATTCAGCTCAATTAATTCAAAATACATCTTATTTCTTTATAAATTCAAACACTCATACTAATGTTAATTATAAAGATTTTATTAATGGAAAAAATAATTCTATTTTAATTTATGGTTGTTTAATGTCAAATTGTGATATATATGAGCCAGAAGAAGGTCTTTATTATTACAATTCAGTAGGTAATTACTTAATTAAATATGTTGATGGAGTATGGACAACGCCAAAAACATCAGGTTATGCTCTTGTTAGCGTTAATCCTAATGAAGTTTTCATCTATAAATTTAGTATTGTATCTGGAAATGTAATTCTTGAAAATAAAGTTTCCGATGGTTTCTATTATACAATAGATGAGGAAATGTATATTTGTACTGAAAATAATCATACATGTGATAAAATTTCTGAAACGGGTTATTATTATACTCCTAGTGATGAAATGTATTATTGTCTTTATGATTCAGAACATGTTGAAAAAACAGAATGTTACAAGCAATCTTGTACTACAGGTCAGTATTATTTCATTGAAGATAAGTATCATAGATGTGAAAAAAGTTCAATCTTTCATCCTGTTGAACCAATTTACTGTAGTCCATTTGATAAAGTTATTATTAATTTCCCAATTATGTATAAAGATGTATTTCCAAATTATATAAGAAAAGCTATTGATAATGTTGAATTACATAATAATTCTACATCTGTAATTAAAAGTAATAGTATTAATTATATGTCAGTAGTACCTGGAATATTTACTAATTGTCGATATAATTATGAAGATGATACAACTACTTTTGATTTAATTTGTATTAGTAATTATGTTGAGGAAAATAGTGATAAAAATGTAAAAATTTGTTCCATAGAAAAACTTGGTTATACTAAATGTGAAGAAGATAAAGAGAACCCAGAAAAATGTAATGTTAGTTTTGCTCTTCCAAATATAAAATTTCACAAAATCCTTTATACTTTTGTTATAATTTCTATAACTTATCTATTATTCATTTAATCATATATTCATATAAAAGTAAAAAATAATTTTATTTCTTATTTTTCAAATAAAGAATTATTAATTCATATAAAATCAAAACAAAAAAAAATATAGATATATATATATTTTTTTAATAAAAATTATTAACTTCTATATCTTTAGTAATTTTAATATTCATATACTTATAAATTTTTTTTTCAGTTTTTTTTTTTCTTTTTTTTTTTATATTATTATTTTTCGTTTGTTTCGTATAATAATTTTTTTAATACAATTTATTCTCATTATTAATACTTAGATTTAAATTACAATACCAATATTAATAAAAATAAATCAATATAAAAATAAATAAAATATAAATGATTTAAGCAATACTAGTTTTATTTATATTATTTAATTTATTTATTTAATGTTTTATACAAAATATTTTTATAAAATTATAAGCTTTTCTTTTACTATGGTTGGTAATAAGATATATAAGACTATTAAAAAAAAAATATGTCGTTAAATAATTTCTAATTTTACTATTTATTTATTTATTTATTTATTTATTTATTTATTTATTTATTTATTTATTTATTTATTTATTTATTTATTTATTTATTTATTTATTTATTTATTTATTTATTTATTTATTTATTTATTTATTTATTTATTTATTATTATTATTATTATTATTATAATTATTATTATTATTATTATATTTTAAAAAAATAATTAAATAAATTAAAAGATTAGTAAATTCTAAAAATTTATATTTATTTTATTTAATATTAATTATTAATTAAAAATTATAATTATTTAATATATTAAAATTTAAATAATACAATTCTTTAAGTGTATTATTTTAAAAAGCATTACATTGCAAATTTAAATATAATAATAATAATAATAATATATAATAATAATAATAATAATAATAATAATAATAATAATAACAATAATAACAACAACAATAATAATAAATGTTAAAAGACAATTTAAATTAATGGATAAATACATATAATCATGAATATGAATCGTACTAATATTGCAAACCCAGAAGCAGTTTCGAAACATAAAAATGATATTCCAAAAAGTAATCCAGAAGATTTAATTACATATGACCAATTGTCTTCTTTGTCAAAAATGACTCTCAATGAACGTCAGAAAACGTAATTGTTTAAATTTGAAGATTTATTTAAAATTTTTAATTAAAAATATTATTACTTTTAACATATAATTAATAATTAAACATATATTTTTGAGAATATATTTAGTATTTTTAAGTTCAAAAGAACAATAATATAGCAATATAATAAAAAAATTTAAAAATTTTTATAATCAAAATTTATTAAGGAATTTAATAATTTTTAAATATTTTTTTTTTTCTATTAAAATAATAACATACATTGGGTTAAGAAATTAAAAATTAATCAAACAAACAATAGATAAAATAAATAAAAATTAATAATTGAAATTATTGAGAAATTTTATTAATTTAAATTTTAGAATACAAATTTCTTCATTATTTTTAATTATTAATAAATCTAATTTTGTTAATGTGTTATATATATATTTTTATTTTTATTAAAGTTTAAGAGACCAAGTCACTTTAAATACATATAATGATAAGAAAAGTTTTGTATCGTCACCTGAAATGTATGATATTGATTCTCCTAAATTAAAAGATGTATGACTTTTTTTATTAAATATTTTATTAATAAATGAATTTTAAATTTCTTTAATGTAAAATTAAATACTTTTTTTTAAATAATGTTATAATTATATATGAAAAATTAATGGAAATTTACAATATATATAATAAAATAAATTAATAAATGTATTTATATAAAATAGGAAATAATACAAATGATTATACAATATTTACATGATGAGGGTTATCAAGCATCGAAAATGACAGTTCATGATGAAGCTATTGTTAAATGGTATGAAAGAGAAGAATTACATGAAGAAGCTCAGAAAGCTAAAAAAGCAATTTTAGGTTAATATTTTAAAATTTCATTGAGTTTATTATTTAAAATTATGTATTTTCTTCAATATCCATACATATACTTTTAGAACATTGATATAAAAAATTACTCTTTTAAGTAAATATTTTATTAAAACGTTAACAAATAATAAAATTTATTCTTTTTTTATTATTATATTAATATTCACAATAAAAGAAGGGGCATGGTCTGAACTAGAAAAAATTCAACTTAAACCATTAGTTAAAAATCATAATATTTTTCTTTATGAAGTATATAAACAACAATATTTAGAATATATTGAAAATCATGATATACAAAAGGTAATAATCTATTTATTTGTTTATTTATTTATTTATTTATTCATATATTATTACGATTTTTTTATAAATAAATATATATCTATATAAAATATCATTACAGTTATTTGATTATATATTTAAATTTAAATATCTTAATATAAACTAAGTAAATATAATATAAATAATAAATTAATATATATTACAAAAATAATAGGCTTTAAATTTTTTAAATAAAAAACTTAAACCATTAGAACATTTACAAAAAACACCTGATGAATTTTGTAATTTATGTTATCTTTTAACAGCTAAATCAGTTCACGATTCACCTGCATTTAAAAGTTGGGAAGGAATAGGACCATCTCGTGAAAAATTAGCAGATCAGTTCCAATCTATGGTTTATTATGCCGTATCTGATAAAGAAAGTAATAGAGATAAAGAAAATAATTTTTTTTTTCATTCTATTTTTTTTTTATAAATAAAATTTATTAATATTCCCCTTAATCATATATATATATATGTATTTAAAGATCCAAATGAAAATCATTTACCACCAAATAGATTACTTACTTTAATTAAGCAGGCATTAGCATATCAAGTAGAATCATCTAGATATCATCCAAAAGTTAAACCAAAAATTACAACGTAAATAATAATAAAATAATAATAATAACTATAATAATACCGATTATATATACATATATATATTATAGACGTGATTGTCAATATTATATCATAATAATTATAATTATTTATTTTGTTAGGTTATTTGAAGATTATACTAGTTTTATTATTCCAAATACATATAAGAAAACATTTATTGGCCATGAGAGAAACATAAAGTGTGTTGCATTTGCTGGTAAAAAAGGATCAAAAATAATATCAGGTTCAAGGTAAACATATATAAACAATAAAATAAATATTATATGAATTTTTATTTTTTAGTAATTGTTATTAATTATCAATTTATAAATATATATTTTTATACATTTATATTGAAGTGATAATACATGTAGGGTATGGAATACAGAAACTGCTCAATGTTTAGGTGTTCTTGAAGGTCATACATCTCGTGTATGGGATATATCGTCAAATCAAAGTGGTACCATACTTGCTTCTGCATCTGCAGATGGAACAACAAAGGTAATTAATAATAAATTCATTTTAAATAACTTTAATTAATTAATTAATTAATTAATTTTATTATTTATTATTATTATTAAAAAGTTATGGGATTTAGAAAAAATGGTTTGTACAGCAACTTTAACAGAAAATGGAAATGATATATATAGTGTTAATTTCCATTCATCAGAAGTAAGTGAATAAGATATAATAGTATTAATAATACAGATGAAATAAATAATATAAATATTATTAATAATATTAATAATATAAAAAATATAAAAAATACAAAAGTTATAAATAATATAAAAATTAATAAAATATGAATTGAAATAATTTTTATTATAATTATTATATTTTTAAGAATTATATAGTAAATGCGGGTTATGATAAAACTATTCAACTTTATGATATTTCAACTGGTCAATTAATAAAGAAATTTATAGGTCATCAATTATCTGTATCACAAGCTATCTTTAATCCTATAGGGAATTTAATTATTAGTGGGTAAGTATAATATTTTATATTCATTTATTATTTATTTTTAATAATACTATTTTATTAATGAAAAAAATATTAAAAAAAAATATTTAATTTTTTTTTTCTTTTTAATATAAATATAAAAAATAGTTCAAAAGATAATACTATTAAATTTTGGGATGTATCATCGGGGTTATGTATTAAAACTATTTCATCCTATCTTGGTGAAATATCATCAGTTGATATTAGTTCAGATGGTAAATATATGATAAGTTGTAGTAAAGATAACTCTAATAGATTATGGGATGTCAGAATGGTAAATTTCTAATATTAATAATTATTTCTAAATATATATTTGATTGTTTTTATTTATTTATTTATTTATTTATTTATTTATTTATTTATTTATTTATTTATTTATTTATTTATTTATTTATTTATTTATTTATCTATTTATTTATTTATTTATTTATTGATTTATTGATTTATTGATTTATTGATTTATTAATTTATTGATTTATTTATTTAATGTGTTCATAATTTGATAATTATTAAATATTTCATACTCTCATTTTCATTTATTTAGATAAGACCTGTACGGAGATTTAGAGGTCATCAAAATACTTCTAAAAACTTTATTAGAGCATCTTTCTTGAATGATTCATTGATTGTTGGTGGTTCAGAGGTAATAATAATAATAATAAATAAATACTAATGTTTAACTTTGTTATTTTTATTATTATATAAATATTGAATATTTTTTTCTAAAAATAATAATTGTAATATTAATTATTATTATTATGTTGTTTATAAAGGATGGTATAATATATATTTGGGATACAGATACTGGTGATTTAATACAAAAGCTTCGTGGTCATAGTGAAACAGTTTATTGTTCTGTTTGGAATTCAAATCAATCTATGCTTTGTAGTTGTAGTGATGATAATACATTAAAAACATGGTGGTATGATGAAAGTAAACCACTTTATGATGAAGCTGTTCCATTGAAATAAAATTTCAAAAAATAAATAAATAAATAAATAAATAAATAAATAAAAATAAAAAATAAAGAATACTAAAAATAAAAATAAAAATAAATTATTAAATAATAATAACAACAATTCATGAATAAATAAATTAATAACAAATAAGTAAAATGTTAATAAAAAATAATATAATATTATAAATAAATAAAAAAAAATAAAAACAAATAAATCTGTGAATAATAAAAAAAATCAAATATAATAATTATAATAATAATAATAGTAATAATTATTTTTTATTGTTATTATTAAAATAGTAACAATAAAAAAAAAAACCCTCAAAGAATATTATCAAATTATAGGCAATTAAATGTCATATTATTAAAAATAGCATAATTAAGATTAAAAATATCTTAAAATTTTTATTATTTTTTTTTTTCCATAAATATATAAATTATTTTAAAGCTATACACCACTACAACGCATATCTAAATAATAATTATAAATTCAGTTAAAGAAAATAAAATAAAACCTATATTAAATAAGTAAATAAATATAAACAAAAATAAATAAATATATTGTTATTTCATTATACTTTTTTTTCTTTTTTCTGTGTATTTATTTTTATTTATAAAATTTTTAATAAATTAAGATTATATATAGATTATTTGAAAAATATGTTGTGAATATAAATATAAATTAGGGTAGATTTTTATTATTATTGTTAAAATAATAATAATAAATATTATAAAATATATTAAATATAATAAAATATAAAAAAATATAAATTAATACTATTCCAGATAAATTATACTATAGTTATAATATGTTCGTTTTTTTTTTTTTTTTTTTTTTTTTTTTAATATTAAAATATTTAATATAATATTACATAATTCTATTTGTATTTTTTTTTTTTTTTAAAAAAAAAAATGAATAAAATAGAATAATTAATGAATCTAATAATATAATTATGCCCTGTAATTTTAAATTATAGTTTTATGTATAATAATAGTACTCATAGCTTATAAGAAATTAATTTTAATTTCTAGTTTTTTTAGCTGGAATATTTCCAAGATAAGTTGGATCTTGAGATGGATATAATAATGGTTGAGTACCAGGTGCGCCTGGTGGTGGTGGTGGAACCATTTTTGATAAATCTGAATAAGTAAGTTGATTATAACTTGGTGTTTGTTCAGATTCTATTAACAAATAATGTTTAATTTTTATGAATAAAAAAATAATTAATAATTAATTATATTCACAATTGTTAATAAGTAAGTAAGTAAGTAAGTAAATAAATAAATAAATAAATATTTACTTGATGCATCTTTAGATGTAGATTCTGACTTTGGACCTTGAACTTTTGGCTTTCCCCATTGTACACGAATAACGTGATCATTTATATTACAATTATTATAAGCTTTTTCAACAGCTAATTCAGCACCACTACGTGTGGCAAAATTGACGAAAGCACACTTAGATTTATAAATAATAACAACAGATTTTATTTCACCAAAAGCATAGAAAAAGTTTTTTATATCTTTTTCAGTAATATCACTTTCTATACCAGTTAAGAAAAGACTAGTAATTGATTTATCTTCTGGTTTCTTTAACTTACTAGCTTTATTAGTTCTATTTAAAATCTTATTTATTGAAAATATATATAAAAATTGTATGACAATAAGATTGTCATCAGTATTAAAATTATTTGTATAAACAAGTCATAAACATTATAATTTATAATAATAGCAATAGTAAAAATAATATTAGTAATTATAAACCTTTTGAGCAACTGGGTCATTAGTTCCAAAGTAACGATCTTTGATATTTTGCTTAATTAATTCGTTTTCCTTTGGTAATTCATGACTATTATATATATATATATTAAATAATAGTTTATGGATATAATTTACATTTAATAATTATATTGGATAAAGAATAAAGGTGATACATATAATAACTCATACATAATAATAATTATATTATATTAATGAATATAAATATTTACCGATAAGGACATTCTTCACCACGTTTACATTCACCTTTTACAAAGAAGGAACAAATATGTGGACGATTACGTTTATAGTATGGTTCTGTTCTTGCAATTCTTTTTAAAGATTCTCGAGCTAATGAATCTACACGACCATAACTTGTAACAGCAGCACCATGATTTAACTAATATAAAATAATAATATATATATACAATAATAAATAATTATATTAATAATGGTTTATTAGTATTTTTTTAAAATATTTATCTTTATGAAATTCCTAATAATAACGTACTTGTTTATCCATATTCTGTGAATAGTATTGTAAATTAATATCTGAAGTTGGCATTTCATTAGCTGTATTTAAAATGGTATCTCTTACTTGAAGTGGTAATCCTTTATTATTATTATTATTATTATTATTATTATTATATTTTCATTTTAAATAATTATATATAAAAATTAGAATTAAATATTTTATAAAATATAATTATACTATTTTTCCATTTACCATTTTCTAAATCTAAAATACAAGTTTGACATGCATTTTTTAATTTGGCACAAGTTTGACAAATTTCAGTTTTCTTATAACGCATACCAGCTCCTGGACACCACTTGAAGATTGTAAATGGCTTTCCACAAATCTAAACAATAAATGATTATATATTTTAATTATTTGGTATATATAATAAATAATATTATAATATATTATATAAATACTAACTTTACAATCTTTACCATAGCCTTGTCTTGTCTATTTATTAATATGTATAAAATAAATTACATTATATTATTAAATTATAATATTATATATATTAAATTTTTATAGTAAAATATATTATATATTATAAATTTATTCTTTTAATAATATTATATATAATTATATTTTTAAAATAAAAAAAAATATATTTATACCATTCTAACATATGGATTATCACCAAGACATGTTTCACATAAAATTGGAAATTCCTTTATTTTAGTATATGATTTATATTAAATAATTTTTAATATTGTTAGTATTATTAATATCAAAATATTATATTTTTATTAATAACAAGATAATAAAAATATTAGTTAAAGAAGACATTTTTTTTTTTTATTATTATTTAAAATTTATTTTGGATTATTATAAATATTTATGTGTTCAAATTTTAAAATAATAATAATTATTCTTTTTTATTTTATTTTATTTTATTTTATTTTATTTTATTTTATTTTATTTTATTTTATTTTATGTTATTTTATGTTATTTTATGTTATTTTATGTTATTCTATGTTATTTTATGTTATTTTATGTTATTTTATGTTATTTTATGTTATTTTATGTTATTTTATGTTATTCTATGTTATTCTATGGTATTCTATGTTTTTTATGTTATTTTATTTTACTTTATTTATTTTATTCTACTTTATTTTTTTCACAAAATTTAAATATACGCTTAAAAAGCAAGTTTATTAATTATATTTTTTTAAAAAAAATAACAGATTTTTTAAAATTCATTAAGTATTAATTATATTTAAATATATTATATTTTAATTTTTATATTTTATAATACTGAATAATCTTGTATTGATATTGTAATTAAATTATTTATTTATTTATTTATTTATTTATTTATTTATTTATTTAGCATTATTATATAAATATTTTGCTTTAAGATGACTGTTAATAATTGAAAACTTTTATAAAATTACAAATTGGATTATTTAATATTTTTTTATTGTTTTTATAGAGTAATTATTTAATTTTGTGTTTTATATTGTTATATTATTTATATTGTTTTCATCCTAGTGAAAATAATAATTATATTATTAAATTATTTTGAAAGTAATTAACGTTGTATTGATAATCTTCATACTCTAATTCCATATTATATCTATAAAAAAAAAAAAAAAAAGAAATAAAAAAATTAAATTATTTTAAAGTTAATTTTTTTTCTTTAAATTTTATTATGTTAAATTATTTTTTATTATTATTTTAATTTAAAACAGTATGATCATTTATCCTTTTTTAAGAAGAAAAATACAATAGATTATTATAATTATTGTATTTTTAATTTCACTTTTGTTATATATTTATGTCTTTACTTTAACCTCATTTTATTATTATTATTACTATTTAAAGAATAATATATATTTTAAATCAAAATCAAAAATAATATATTTACAGAATCTTCCCACTCTTGTCTAGTTGACATCTTATCAGTTATTTAGTATTAAAATATTTAATTAAATTTATTTTATTAAATTAATTTGTAATTAATAATTTAAGGATTATTTTAATTTTAGTTTAAAAAAAATTTTTTTTAAAAGGTTTTTTTTTTTATATTAAAAAAAAAATATTGATATTTAAAAAAACTATTATTAATAATAGTTAATAGGTTATTAATAATAATTAATAATAATTAATAATTATTTAATAATATCTATTTATATATAGATTAGATTAATTAGATTTCATTAAAAATATATTTTTATTTAAACTTTTAATGTATGTGGTATATATCCACGTGATCGTCATTATTTTAATTATTTAGATTAAATTATTCAAATTTTTAAAAATTAAAATTAATAATTAAAATAAATAATTTATTATATAATTATATAAAAAATAATAAAAATAATTTTTTTTTTTTAACAATATCTAGAAGAAAAGAAAGGAAATATAATAATATAAATATATTATATTAATCATTAAATACAATAACACATATAATTAATCATGAAATACAATAAAATAAATATAATTATATTATGTTTTAGTTATATATAGTATAATTAATAGAACACATTATATATTGTATCCTATTAATTATAGAATATATTATTATATAAATGAAAAAAATCAGATAGACATTTAACTAAGATAAAAAAAATTTATGTAAATGGTCATAATATGGTTTTAAGCATTTCTGGTAAGGATCATAAAAAAGCAATTATTTGATAAATATAAAAACTTTATATTTTTCTGAAAATGCTTCAACTATCGGTTTGAATTTTATAACAAGTGAAGTTGATCCATATTCAGGTAAAATAATAAGTATAGTATATAGACGAAATTTTAGGATTTATGGGTATAGATTCAATCGTTCCTAAAGTAGAAAAAAGTGCTAAAATTTCTTTTATTCTTATAAATAAAATATCAACCTGTATTCCAAAAGGTTTGATGATATTTGGTATAATACGTCTTATTTCTATCAAAGGCCATAAAAAAAAGCAATATTAAATATTGATTTTTCATATAATTATTCTGAAAACGAAATAGATATATTTGGAACATTATCAATTAGATGAATTAAATAAATTAAAAGATAATCTTAATATAATATCTAATATGAAATTTCTAAAAAAAATGAACCTATTTTTGATTTCATCAGTAGTAATTCATGTAAATAATTTCAAAATATGAAAAGTTTCACCGTGTGATTACTAGTGAACTAAAAAATAGTGAATTAATCAAATTTGACGGTACACATTATTTTCATATAAGTTACAAGATTTAATAGTTGAAAAAACCAAAATATATGGATTAATTTATTTAAAAATTATTGAATTCAATTATTTTTTGTTACAAAAATATTTCATGTAATATTAAGTAAAAATTATATGAAATAATTAAATAAATTAAATTAATAATAATATAATAATAAAGGATATTTATTATTATATTTTTTTATTTCTTTTCTTTTAATTTATATTTGGTATTAGTTGTAAAAACAATTAATTTCTGCATAATTTACTTTTTTTGTTTTGAATATATATAAATCTAAATTATATAAATAAGGATACAATAATAATAATAATAATAATAATAATTAATAGTCGTAGTAAAAAAATAAATCAATAAATCAATAATAAATATATAAATAAATATATAAATAAAAAGAAAATTATATTTATTGTTATATATATTGTATCTTTATTCTATTTATTTGTATAATTCATAAAATGAATTTAATATTTTTTTTTTTTTTTTTTTTTTTTTTTTAAATTTAAATCTTTCTTTATAAAGTCATAAATCATTTACTATAAATAGTTATTTAGCTATTTAATGAAAGTAATTTGTGACACCTTCCTTTTTTGATTTATTATATTGTATTTTTGGTTAATATAAAAGAAAAAAATTTGTATATCAAACTTTAAATCTTAGATAATGTAAATAATTTCATTAACCTTTAAACGCCACATTATCAATAATCAAAAGAAATAACTATTCTATTCTAACTAACCTTTTTTAAATAATGAAAGAATATGATTTAAAATAATTAAAATAATTATTTATTTTGATATATTTTAAAAATGAATATATTTGTAAATATAATTATTAATTAAGTAACTTTGTCAAAAGAGAAGATTTTTTTTTATTTTATTTTTTTTTCAAAATAACATTTTAAGAAAAACAATTAATTGCAATAAATTAATAATAATTTTAAAGTTTTATAATTATTAACAATTAGTTTAAAATTAGATTTTAGTATAATAGCTTCCTTTAGTAAAAGAAAAATTAATTTATTTTTATTTTATATTTCATTACATATTATTTCAGTTGTATTAATATTTAAAAAATAATTAACTATTCTTCATTATTAGAAAAAAGACTATAATTACTGATTTTAAATCTAATAAAATTTCAAATGTTTTAATAAATAATGTTATAGATTCTAATATTTTAACCGAAGAATCACAACAATATTCAAAAAGTAATGTAGACACAAATGAATTATATGATTCAGTTAATAAATTATTGATTACTAAAAATATAAATGTTAAACTCATTTAATGAAATATATTATATATACAATTTCCAAAAATGTGAAATTTTAGAAATAATATATAATATAATATATATATTATTTCTTAAATTTCACATTTTTGGTGTTTGTTGTTTTTTGTTTTTATTAAAATTTTTATCATTATTAATGGAAACAGAAGTATCAAATTTACACTCAAATACATAAGCATTTTAGTGTAAATTTGACATTAATATTTTATTATCTATGTATTTGTATAGGTAACCCTAAAAATGAGTATTGTTCAGTTGTAAACTACTGTTTATTATCGCTAAAAAACTATTGATTTAAAAGCTGTACAGATGATACAGATGAAAAACGTAACCAAAAGGAATAATTCAAGTATAATTATTGATAATTTACTATCAGTATAAATAATTTCCAAAATATTAACTAATATATATATTATATTATTATTATTATTATGTATAATATATATATTTTTAAATATACATAGTAATATATTTAATTAATTATTTACATAATTTTTTCTTTCTTAATTTTAATAAATAAAAATATAAAGAAAAAATTTAAATAAACATTATAAAGCGTTTTTTCTTTTAATTATGTTTTTATATATTAAAAATATTTATACAGATTATATGCAAATAAGAAATATTATTTAAATATTTAATATTAATAATTATAATATAATTTTTCCTTTTTATAATTAGTTTTTTTTTTATTTATATAATTTATTTATGTACTACATTTAATTTTTTTGTCCAATATTTTTTTTAATCGTAAAACATAAAAAAGTAAATAATTATATATTAATAAATTATAATAATAATGTATACATTAATTTATTTGTATTAATTAGGGTTCATCCATTTAATTATAATTAATGTGGGAATAGTTAATAATACCTAATATATAAAACAAACATTATTTTTAAAAGATGAATATGATGAAATAAAAAGATAATTATAAATAATTTTAAATAATTTAAATAGAATAAATATATAATTTTAAATAAGTATACACTATAAAAGTAACATAAAAACAAATGCAAAACTTAACTATTATTAATAATTTACAAATATATAATTTTGTTAAAATATAATAAAAATAATATATATATTTTAAATAAATCCATAAAAAACAAGAAAAAGTAAATAATTGATATTGGATTTTTTTTTATTATAGATAAAAAATGTATATACTTTATATTATAAATCTAATATAACCATATATTCATTATATATTAGATTTAATATTAAAATTTTTATTATTAATAATTATTAATTTATAAATAATTCAAAGTATATTATAATAAAATTAATTTTTTTTATTTTTTTACCATAAATTTCAATAATAATAATAATATTATTATTGTATTAATTTTTTTTTTTGCTTTTTATTTCTTTTATTTAAATATTTTCTACTTAATAGAAATACACACATAATAAAAAACAAATTAATTTAATAATACAAATAAGTAGAAAATAATAAAAAAAAATATTATAAAATAAATAAATAACAATATAATATTAAATCCATAATATAAATTATTTAAAGATTTTTGTAAAATTAAGAACCAAAGTAAATATAAATCAGATTTTTGTAATTTTTCTTTGTTTTGCTATTAATATTTTTTTAATTTATTTATAAAATCAACCATAATATATATTGATTTATGAAAAATTTTATTTCGAATTAAAATGAAAAGTTTCATTTTAAAAAATATGATAAAATAAATAAAATAATAATATTTATATATTTTACTTTATTTATTTATTATTGAATTAATATTTATTATTGAATTAATATCTATTATATATGTATAATAGTTTTAATAATTTCTTTTAAAATAATTAATAAAAAAAAAAAAAGGAAAATTATAAAGAATTGATATTATACAAAAAGATAAAATTACATTAGATAACATTTAATTATATATATATATATATATTTAAATTATAAAGTTGTTATTATATATAAATTATAAAGTCGTTATTATATATATTAATAATTATATATTATATAAATCTAACGTTTATTTATTTATTTATATATATATTTTTAAATTTAAAAGAGATAGTAGAAATCAATATTTAAAGTATGAATCAAAATTATGGACAACAAGGTGGATTTAGACCACCACCAATGGCAAATCAACAACAAAATTGTAAGAATTATAATATATAAATTATATATATACTTTTGTAAATATTTAATGTATATATTAAATAAGATTAATAATTTTATTTATTTATTTTTTTTTTCAATTATATATATTTTCAATCATATATATTTTTCAATCATATATATATTTTTTAATCATATATATATTATAAATGGGAATTATAAAAAATCGGCATTGATGTTGATTGAATTGTTTTTTTTTTATAATTTAAAATATTGAAAATTGATATTTATTATTATAATTATTATTATTTATATTAAAATAAAATAAAAATAATATAAAAATAAAAATAAAAACAAAAACCCAAACACAAACAAAATCATGATAAATAATAAATAATAAAAAATAAATAATAAATAATAAATAAAACTAAAATAAATAAAATCAAATAAAAATGAAAATGAAAATGAAAATGAAAATAAAATAAAATAATCAAAAATAAAACAAAAAAGTTATGCCGAATTATGCAAATGCCAATCAACCAGTAATGGGTGCTCAACAAACAAACACTAATGTTCCACCACCAATGATGAGTAATCAAAACCGCTCACCTACAGCTGGTACTCCACCAATGATGAGACCACCAATGATGGGACAACAACCAATGATGGGACAACAACCAATGATGGGACAACCTCAACAACAAGCAGGTACACCATCTATGATGGGACAACCTCAACAAGCAGGTACACCACCTATGATGGGACAAACTCAACAAGCTGGAACTCCACCAATGAGTAGACCACCAATGATGGGTAGACCCCCAGTAATGGCTGCTACTAGTGGTGTTGCACAATCATCAATGCAAGCTAATGCTACTCAATCACCAATGACTAGACCACCTATGATGGGTACTCCAACAGGTGCTACTCAATCACCTATGACTAGACCACCAATGATGGGTACTCCAACAGGTGCTACTCAATCACCAATGACGAGACCACCTATGATGGGTGCTCCGGGTATGCAATCACCATTACAAGCAAATGCTAATCAACAAATGTCTAGACCTCCAATGATGTCTAACCAAATGCCTTCACCAACAGCTATGGCTAGACCACCATTTAACATGGCTCAAGGTCAACAACCGGTGGTTAGACCTGGTTTCGGTATGAATCAACCTGGTTTAGCTAATCAACAACAAAAAATCGCACCACCACCAACTCAGGCTCAACAACAAGCTCAACAAGCTCAACAAGCTCAACAACAACCACAAGTTGCACCACCACCAACTCAAGCTCAACAACAAGCTCAACAATTAAATAGAAATACTATGGGTCAACCAATGATGAATGGTATTCCTCCATCCCAAGTTCAACAACCAATGATGGGAAATGCTAATAAAAGTCCAAGTATTCCACCACCACCAATGGCAGGTCAGCCATATCAACCACAAACTCAAGGTCCACCAATGGCTAATCAACCAGATATGAATGGACTTACAAATCAAATGAACAATATGTATTTAAATCAACAAACACAATATATGAATCAAAATCCACAATATAATCAAAATCCTAGTGATGTAAATATTTTATATTTATAAATTAATTATTAGAAATAATAAGGAACATTTTATTTTTATTTTTATTTTATTTTATAATTTTTAAACAAATATTATAATATACAGTATTTTTTTTTTCTTTTTATCTAAATATATATATTTGTAATAATATCTTAATATAATAATATTTGCTTTATTTATAGCAATTTTTAAATAACCAAAGATCTAAGAGAGTTTATAATCAACCACCAAATCCACAAATGCAACAACCACCACAACCAACACAACCTCAACCTAAACCAGCTAATCGTTCACGTATTGATCCAAATCAAGTTCCAAACCCAATTAGTGTTGAAGAAGTTGATCAAGAATTATATAATCAACAACCATATTTAACATCTTCAAAATCAATGCCACCACTTGTATCTACTGAGGTTAAAGTCATTGATGATGGTAAGTGATTTTAAAATGAAATAATTATATTTATATTTTTTAATAAAAATAATAAATTAAAATAAAATAATATATACAATTATTTATACTTTGGGTATAAATTTTAATATAATATAATTATTTCTATAATATAAATATAATTATTGAAATTATAAAAAAAAGGTAATTGTAGTCCACGTTTCATGAGATTGACTTCATACAATATTCCATCTTCTGAAGATTTACTTAATTCATCGATGCTTCCATTGGGTTTAATTATACAACCATTAGCTGAAGTTCCACCATATGAAGTAAATTAAATATATATTATTTTTATTTATCTTTAATTGTAATTTATATATTTATATATTTTTATCTTTATTAACAATTATATTAATATATATAATTAAAGGAACCAATTCCATTAATTGATAATGGTGAAAATGGTCCAATTAGATGTCGTCGTTGTAAAGGTTATATTAATCCAGGTGTAGCCTTTGTTGATGGTGGTCGTCGTTTCATTTGTAATTTATGTGGTTGTGATAATGTTGGTAAGTAATATATAAAATTAAAAGAAATAAGGATATTCTATTTCTATTTATTTATTAATAAATTACTTTATTGAATATACTATAAATAATAAAATTGTATAATAATGTATTTTTTTTTTTTCTTTTTAAAATTGATATATATGTATATTTTTATATTATAAATTTTTGAATATTTAGTTAGTGATGATTATTTCTGTAACTTGGATATGAATAATAAACGTTGTGATTTATATAGAAGACCAGAATTAACTCATGGTACAGTTGAATATGTTGCTACTAAGGTATATTTTTTAAAATTTTCATTAATATTATATTATTTATTGTATAATAATTATTTATATTTATATATTCATTATCATTTAAAATAATATTATAAACTGATAAATTAAATTTATTTATTTATTTTTTTTTTTTTTCATAAATATTGTTTTTTTTTTTAATTTAATAAAAATAAGGACTTTATGGAAAGAGACCCAGTTCCAATTACCTATGTCTTTGTTATTGATGTTTCTTTTGGTGCTGCAATGAATGGTTTAATTGGTAAAACTTGTGAAGCTTTAAAGGGAATGTTCTCACAAGAAGTTTCTCAATTCCCACCAGGTGCCAGAGTCGGTTTCATTACATACGATAGAAATGTTTATTTCTACAATATTAAAGTAAGTTTTTTTTTTTTTATTTATTTAATTTATATTTTATGTTATTATTATTATTTTTATTATAATATATATATTTTTATATATTAATATTTTTTTTAATATATTAATGTTATTTATAATCAAAAGGCTGAATTAGATCAACCACAACAACTTATTGTTCCAGATGTTGATGATATTTTCATTCCAATTAATGATGGTTTCTTAGTTGATATTGAAAAATCAAAGTAATTTTTAATTTTTAATATATATATATATGATAAATAATTAATAAATTATTATTAAAGGTGTAAAAAAGGAACAGATATATATTGACAAAAATGTTTATACATTATTTTAATAATAAATTTAAAATGTTAGGAAAAATATTATACGTTTATTAGAAATTTTACCATCAATGTTCGAAAATAATCATATTAATGATCATTCATTAGGTGCTGCTTTCCAAGCTGCTACTATTGCCTTAGTATGTTTTATTTATATATGTATATTCAATTATGTATCTAAAAAAAAAAAAAGTTTTATTTTTATTTTTTTATAAAATTTTATTAATTAATATAATTTCATTTACATAATTATTGATATAAAAGAAACCAACTGGTGGTAAAATTAGTATATTTGCTTCTTCTATTCCATCTTATGGTCCAGGTACATTAAAGGTTAGACAAGATGCTAAATTATTAGGTACAGATAAAGAAAGATCATTATATGAACCACAAGATAATTGGTATAAACAAATCGCTCAAAAGTGTGCTACTGGTGGTATTACTGTTGATACTTTCTTACTTCCAACTGAATTTATAGATGTTGCTACTGTTGGTATTCTTTCTACTCTTACTGGTGGTAATATTTACTTCTATCCACAATTTGATCAAACTAAAGATAGTATTCGCTATATTAATGATATTATCTTTAGTCTTAGACGTAGTTTCGGATATGATGCATTACTTAGAGTTCGTGCTTCTGATGGTAAATTGAAATTATTATTTATTTTTATTTAATATATTCATATTAAAAAGTTAATTAATAAATATATATAAATAAATAATTAGTAAATAATAATTATTAATATTATAATATATTATAATGATTTTTTTTTTACTATATATATATATATATATATAATATGAATGAATAGGTTTAAGAGTTGAAGAATATCTTGGTAACTTCTATATGTCTAATTCTACTGATTTAGAATTATCTGGTTTAAGTTCAGATACTGCATTTGGTGTTACTATTAAATATGATTTCAAATTAAATGATAATCTTGATTCCGCTTTCCAATGTGCTTTATTATATACTTCTGTTACTGGTCAACGTCGTATACGTATTCATACATTAACTGTTTCATCAACACATCTTCTTGGTGAAGTCTTTAAATACTCTGAATTAGATACTACATTAAATTATTTAGTAAAATCAGCTGTTGCTGAAATGTTCACTCAATCATTAGATAATGTTAGAGATCATTTAGTAGATACATGTGTAAAGATTTTAACTTCATACCGTAAGCATTGTGCATCTTCTACTGCTCCAGGACAAGTATGTTGTTTATATAAAATATATATTATTATATTTTAAAATAAATAAAACGATTTCATTTTTTTTTATATTAAAATAAATACAATACTTATATATATATATATATATTTATTTTATCTTATTTTATTTTATTTTATTTTATTAAATTTTTTTTATAGTTAATTTTGCCAGAATCTTTCAAATTATTACCATTATTCATACTTTGTATCTTAAAGCTTAATGTATTTAGAAAAGGTATATAATCAATAGAGTAATAAATAGAGCATAAATAGATCAATAAATGGAGTTTTTTTTTTTTTTTTTTTTTTTTTTTTTTTTTTTTTTTTTTTTATATATATATATACAAATAATTAAATATAAAAACATATATTAAAAAAATTTATTATATAAAATATATAATTTAGATCTTAATTCACCAGATGTAAGAGTTAATGCTTTAAGACTCTTAGGAAATATTAATACCTCTACTTTAATGTCACTTCTTTATCCAAAGATTTATAATTTAACTAATTTATCAGAAGTATATATATTTATAAGTTTTATATATATATTTTATGTAAATAATTAAATAATTAATTTTTTTTTTATTTTTTTATTTTTTTATTTTTTAAATTAGATTAGCGAACCAGATTCAACTGGAAATATAAAATTACCACCAAGAGTAAGGGCCTATGAAAAATCAATCGAAAGCAATGGAATATATTTATTAGGTAATTAATAATTTCTATTTATTTATTTATTTTATTTTGGGTTTTAGAATTATGAATTTATTAATTATTATAATTCTAATTAATTTAATAATAAAATTTAGAAAATGGATTACAAATGTATCTTTGGATTGGTCATTCTGTTCCAGAACAATATATAAAAGAT